>CAMRHE010000106.1:445000-542500 GCA_947044405.1 Leptodactylus fallax
CGCTTAGAATTAACGCCAAAAAGTTCAATCTTCGTCTCATCAGACCAGAGAATCTTATTTCTCATAGTCTGGGAGTCCTTCATGTGTTATTTGGTTTTCCTATGTCTAGCACTGAGGAGAGGCTTCCTTCGGGCCACTCTGCCATAAAGCCCCGACTGGTGGAGGGCTGCAGTGATAGTGACTTTGTGGAACTTTCTCCCATATCCCTCCTGCATCTCTGGAGCTCGGCCACAGTGATCTTTGGGTTCTTCTTTACCTCCCACCAAGGCTCTTATCACACGATTGCTCAGTTTGGCTGGACGGCCAGGTCTAGGAAGCGTTCTGGTCGTCCCAAACTTCTTCCATTTAAGGATTATGAAGGCCACTGTGCTCTTAGGAACCTTGAGTGCTGCAGAAATTCTTTTGTAACCTTGGCCAGATCTGTGCCTTGCCACAATTCTGTCTCTGAGCTCCTTGAGCAGTTCCTTTGACCTCCTGATTCTCATTTGCTCTGACATGCACTGTGAGCTGTGAGGTCTTATATAGACAGGTGTGCGCCTTTCCTAATCAAGTCCAATCAGTTTAATTAAACACAGCTGGACTCCAATGAAGGAGTAGAACCATCTCAAGGAGGATCAGAAGGAAATGGACAGCAGTGAGTTATATATGAGTGTCACAGCAAAGGCTCTGAATACTTATGACCATGTGATATTTCAGTTTTTCTTTTTTAATAAATTTGCAAAAATATCTACATTTCTGTTTTTTTCTGTCAAGATGGGGTGCTGAGTGTACAGTAATGAGAAATAAAATGAACTTTTTTGCTTTTAGCAAATGGCTGCAATGAAACAAAGAGTGAAAAATTTAAAGGGGTCTGAATACTTTCGGTACCCACTGTATATCTCATGGGAGGCCATGACCGTCAGTTATAGCCAATGGAATGCTGGGAAACAAAGGATGTATGGGCGTCACATGACACGAGTCTCCATCTCACCCTAGCATGTCCTGGGACGGTATGTATGTATCATGATGGTAGACCATGTCACTGTTATGGGGACCTAAAGGTGAGGGGCCCAATGTCAAATCCCAGACTCATAGAGAGAGAGAGAGAGAGGTGAGGAATAGATACATAGATACATATGATATAGATGATATAGATAGATAGATAGATAGATAGATAGATAGATAGAGCTCTGACTCTTCTACGTCACTATCCTTTCCTGATCACATATTCTGGGCACTGCATTTACACAACTCATATTAACCCCGTGTTTCACCCCCCCCAGACGTGGGCCATGATGACGGAACGTTGTATCCATTCTCAACGATCAGGATCATTTCAGTCTGATTTCACACAGTTATTGTGCGGGAATTATTAGTGTCAGCCGGGTGATTCTTGGCAGCGCCGCACATCGTAAAATTCAATTCTTTCAATTTTTTTTTCTGCAAAGTCAGGTAAAATGGAGTTCACTTAGAGTAGACGTGAAATGTACGATGTAGTCACAATTATACCGGTAATGAGACCTGTGACCTTCATATACTGGAGCCATCTGTAATAATATAGTGTAAACTGTATACTGGAGGAAAAGGAAGGGGTATATTCTTGTCACCAGGAGGTAGTATTATAGTGGCCGTATTCTCGTACGTATTATAGTAGTTATATTCTTGTACATAGGAACAGTATTATAGTAGTTATATTCTTGTACATAGGAGTAGTATTATAGTAGTTATATTCTTGTACATAGGAGCAGTATTATAGTAGTTATATTCTTGTACATAGGAGCAGTATTATAGTAGTTATATTCTTGTACATAGGGGCAGTATTATAGTAGTTATATTCTTGTACATAGGAGCAGTATTATAGTAGTTATATTCTTGTACATAGGAGCAGTATTATAGTAGTTATATTCTTGTACATAGGAGCAGTATTATAGTAGTTATATTCTTGTACATAGGAGCAGTATTATAGTAGTTATATTCTTGTACATAGGAGTAGTATTATAGTAGTTATATTCTTGTACATAGGGAGCAGTATTATAGTAGTTATATTCTTGTACATAGGAGCAGTATTATAGTAGTTATATTCTTGTACATAGGAGCAGTATTATAGTAGTTATATTCTTGTACATAGGAGCAGTATTATAGTAGTTATATTCTTGTACATAGGAGTAGTATTATAGTAGTTATATTCTTGTACATAGGGGGCAGTATTATAGTAGTTATATTCTTGTACATAGGAGCAGTATTATAGTAGTTATATTCTTGTACATAGTAGGCAGTATTATAGTAGTTATATTCTTGTACATAGGAGCAGTATTATAGTAGTTATATTCTTTTACATAGGAGCAGTATTATAGTAGCTATATTCTTGTACATAGGAGCAGTATTATAGTAGTTATATTCTTGTACATAGGAGCAGTATTATAGTAGTTATATTCTTGTACATAGGGGCAGTATTATAGTAGTTATATTCTTGTACATAGGGAGCAGTATTATAGTAGTTATATTCTTGTACATAGGAGCAGTATTATAGTAGTTATATTCTTGTACACAGGAGCAGTATTATAGTAGTTATATTCTTGTACATAGGAGCAGTATTATAGTAGTTATATTCTTGTACATAGGAGCAGTATTATAGTAGTTATATTCTTGTACATAGGAGTAGTATTATAGTAGTTATATTCTTGTACATAGTAGGCAGTATTATAGTAGTTATATTCTTGTACATAGGAGCAGTATTATAGTAGTTATATTCTTGTACATAGGAGTAGTATTATAGTAGTTATATTCTTGTACATAGGGGGCAGTATTATAGTAGTTATATTCTTGTACATAGGAGCAGTATTATAGTAGTTATATTCTTGTACATAGGAGCAGTATTATAGTAGTTATATTCTTTTACATAGGAGCAGTATTATAGTAGCTATATTCTTGTACATAGGGGCAGTATTATAGTAGTTATATTCTTGCACATAGGGGCAGTATTATAGTAGTTATATTCTTGTACAAGGAGCAGTATTATAGTAGTTATACTCTTGTACATAGGAGCAGTATTATAGTAGTTATATTCTTGTACATAGGAGCAGTATTATAGTAGTTATATTCTTGTACATAGGGAGCAGTATTATAGTAGTTATATTCTTGTACATAGGAGCAGTATTATAGTAGTTATATTCTTGTACATAGGAGCAGTATTATAGTAGTTATATTCTTGTACATAGGAGCAGTATTATAGTAGTTATATTCTTGTACATAGGAGTAGTATTATAGTAGTTATATTCTTGTACATAGTAGGCAGTATTATAGTAGTTATATTCTTGTACACAGGAGCAGTATTATAGTAGTTATATTCTTGTACATAGGAGCAGTATTATAGTAGTTATATTCTTGTACATAGGAGCAGTATTATAGTAGTTATATTCTTGTACATAGGAGTAGTATTATAGTAGTTATATTCTTGTACATAGTAGGCAGTATTATAGTAGTTATATTCTTGTACATAGGAGCAGTATTATAGTAGTTATATTCTTGTACATAGGAGTAGTATTATAGTAGTTATATTCTTGTACATAGGGGGCAGTATTATAGTAGTTATATTCTTGTACATAGGAGCAGTATTATAGTAGTTATATTCTTGTACATAGGAGCAGTATTATAGTAGTTATATTCTTTTACATAGGAACAGTATTATAGTAGCTATATTCTTGTACATAGGGGCAGTATTATAGTAGTTATATTCTTGTACATAGGAGCAGTATTATAGTAGTTATATTCTTGTACATAGGAGCAGTATTATAGTAGTTATATTCTTGTACATAGGAGTAGTATTATAGTAGTTATATTCTTGTACATAGTAGGCAGTATTATAGTAGTTATATTCTTGTACACAGGAGCAGTATTATAGTAGTTATATTCTTGTACATAGGAGCAGTATTATAGTAGTTATATTCTTGTACATAGGAGCAGTATTATAGTAGTTATATTCTTGTACATAGGAGTAGTATTATAGTAGTTATATTCTTGTACATAGTAGGCAGTATTATAGTAGTTATATTCTTGTACATAGGAGCAGTATTATAGTAGTTATATTCTTGTACATAGGAGTAGTATTATAGTAGTTATATTCTTGTACATAGGGGGCAGTATTATAGTAGTTATATTCTTGTACATAGGAGCAGTATTATAGTAGTTATATTCTTGTACATAGGAGCAGTATTATAGTAGTTATATTCTTTTACATAGGAGCAGTATTATAGTAGCTATATTCTTGTACATAGGGGCAGTATTATAGTAGTTATATTCTTGCACATAGGGGCAGTATTATAGTAGTTATATTCTTGTACAAGGAGCAGTATTATAGTAGTTATACTCTTGTACATAGGAGCAGTATTATAGTAGTTATATTCTTGTACATAGGAGCAGTATTATAGTAGTTATATTCTTGTACATAGGAGGCAGTATTATAGTAGTTATATTCTTGTACATAGGAGCAGTATTATAGTAGTTATATTCTTGTACATAGGAGCAGTATTATAGTAGTTATATTCTTGTATATAGGAGCAGTATTATAGTAGTTATATTCTTGTACATAGGAGCAGTATTATAGTAGTTATATGCTTGTATATAGGAGCAGTATTATAGTAATTATATTCTTGTACATAGGGGGCAGTATTATAGTAGTTATATTCTTGTACATAGAAGACAGCATTATAGTAGTTATATTCTTATACATAGGAGGCAGTATTATAGTAGTTATATTCTTGTACATAGGAGGCAGTATTATAGTAGTTATATTCTTGTACATAGGAGCAGTATTATAGTAGTTATATTCTTGTACATAGGGGTAGTATTATAGTAGTTATATTCTTGTACATAGGAGCAGTATTACAGTAGTTATATTCTTGTACATAGATTTGTTATCCTTATCCAGATTCCTGATCATGTAGCTGATCCGGACCAGTACAGTATAGACATTATATATGTTCTGGTCCCACTATAATTCCATTTCTGCTGCTGGCGACTAAGCCTGATCTTTTGTACAAGTCATTGAAAAACTTTTTTACCCTCTGAAAACAAGGTGAAAGTGTTGCACATAAAAGCCTCCTAAGTGCTGTGTGTTATTGTACAGCTGCGTGTTTGTAGCTGTTGTTGGTGATGCGCTCCCTCCTGAATTATACGCTGCAGTCATTCACAGCAGTCAAATCAGGACGAGCGGCAATGGCTTCTCGTGTTATTGGGGAAAATGGACATTAAGTGGCACAGCTTAATGACTTGCGGCCATATGTAACCTTACCAAGAAGAAAACCCTCACTCCTATACCTCTACTAAAGTCTGTATATGCTGTAGTACAGATGTAGCAGAGCTGACGTGTCGATTAATACAGGCTCGGAATCATAATGTAATGTCTATATAGGTCTCAGCTTTGCTACATCTGACAATGTCAGCTCTGTTATGTCTAGATAAACACTATAGGATATATACCTGTATATATCACAGGAAGGTTCATTTGCCTGTTTTATTTCAGGCCGAGCTCCTTCAGCCTGAACTGGAAGTGCGACTATTATACTTTGGGATGTATAATACTCACACCCCTGAGTATAATAAGCAGAGGCCCAGGTAAGAGAAATAACTTAAGGCTTCTGGCCCCTATACAAAAATCTGTAATGGGGCCCCTACCTTGTGCCATTTAGAATTGTGTTATATTTAGGCAGAAGAACCTACGGGGCCCCCTTAATCCAGACCTTGATAGCAACTGCTACCTCTGCACCCCCTATAGCTACACACCTGGGCTCAGGGCGGGGGCGCAGAAACTTTTATACTTGACTTGGTCACGTCTCCTTGGGTCCTTTGCGTCGTCCCTTGGAGTCCTCTTCCAGCCTTTACCGGCCTCCTTGGTGATGTCACTGGCCCCTTACATTAAAGTGTCATCACAGCACGGCCAGCGTGACTGCTGAGGCCCAATCGTAGGCCTTAGCATCCTCAGGATCCAGTGATGTCACCTAGGAGGGCAGAAGAGGACGCCAAGAAACCGTCGGACACCGCAAGGGAACCCAAGAGTGGTGAAACAAGGTATACATGGTTTTTATGTTTCTGCACTTAACCTGGCTTCCACTTGTACTCTGGGGTCTGAAAAGACCCCAGAGTGTAATAGTAGTCCATGGGTGGCGAACCCCAGAAAAAGAACCTGAAACTTTTGGACAAATCGGGTTCGTTCCAAACTGGCTTGCTGATCTCTATATGCTAGATCAGAATTTACCTTGACTATCTGGTCCCAATGGTCACCTGATTCAGGTTCGGAGCTGAGCTGCAGTAGCGGGGCACAGCCACTATACAGTATGTGGTGCTGTCTGCTTCTGACTCTGTACACCCAGCAGATTGGTGGGCGCCCAGTGTCAGTGAATCGACAGTCAAGAGCCATTATCTGGTAATCATGGACAAGCCCTTTAACTCTTCTAGTCCAGGTTAAAGTGGTAGGCTCTTTAAGCCTGATGTAAGGGTTAAACTTACTGGCCCCGCCGGTCAATCAATCATGATAAAGCGAAGAGTGCGGTTTTGCTGTCATTGATAAATGCGCCTCCCCGGGTAGATAGATGGAGGCCTTATTATTGTAACGCTCTTCGGCCTCACCAGAGAACTCTTTTATCAGCTTTTGAGTGAATTAAGCCAAATTTCCTGGCCATTCCCTGCCGAGGACGGGCCCGCAGCTCCCTCAAGCATGGTATGAGAACAGGTTCTCTGAAAATGTTATTAAAGGGGGGGCTCCTGGGAATATTAAGTGATGGAAACAATTCGCTCTACAAGCCCGGCCAATCTAAATGCAGTTTGCACAATTGCATCTGTTTCGGTGCGGGGTTAACCTGTTCAGGGAATACGGTGATTGCGCCAGAAGGCGGCAGCGGCAGCGTGTTATCACCTGACATTGTTTAGTGCTACAAGTCTGTTTTATTATGGTGTAATGAAGTCTGCAGAATATTCCCCCAATGTAGAGCCAATTCCCCTACAAAATGTCCAAAGATTGTTAGTAAATGTAAGCCCTTCATCACTGATTCTGCCAAGGTATAAAATTTCTCTATCTATCTATCTATCTATCTATCTCATATCTATCTATCTCATATCTATCTATCTATCTATTTATCTATCTATCTCCTATCTATCTATCTATCTATCTATCTATCTGTCCCATATCTATCTATCTCATATCTATCTATCTATCTATTTATCTATCTATCTCCTATCTATCTATCTATCTATCTATCTATCTGTCCCATATCTATCTATCTATCTATCTATCTATCTATCTATCTCCTATCTATCTATCTATCTCATATCTATCTATCTATCTATCTATCTATTTATCTATCTATCTATCTATCTATCTATCTATCTATCAATCAATCATATTTTATCTATTCTATACTCAGAAAAAAGTGTCTCTTTAACCCATGTGCATGGATTCTCAAATGTTTCTGTTAGGCTAGGTTCACAGACTCTGCCAAAAATCGACGGAGAAAAAAGTCTGCTGGATGTATACTGAAACCCGACGGACACCATGTAGACCCCATTAAAGTTTGAGGTCAACGGGTATCCACTGTTCTAGCAGATGGGCTCTCTGTGGATCCGAACGACGGAGAGCCCAGCACA
The DNA here is from genome assembly GCA_947044405.1 of Leptodactylus fallax. Taxonomy (NCBI): domain Eukaryota; kingdom Metazoa; phylum Chordata; class Amphibia; order Anura; family Leptodactylidae; genus Leptodactylus; species Leptodactylus fallax. The sequence goes on from CAMRHE010000106.1 coordinate 452,618, forward strand.
AGTGTGAACCTAGCCTTATGGGAACCGAAACATCATATATGGATTAAAGACATACTTTTTTTAGCATTTTTTCTGAATATTTGGAGTGCTGCCTGATTTTCTTTTTGTTTTGCTTATATAGGATCCTTAGCCTGATTCTTTTTAGGCGTGCACCCGTGTCCTATTTAGGTCTGATTTTCTTGTTATCTATCTATCTATCTATCTATCTATCTATCTATGTCATATCTATCTATCTATGTCATATCTATCTATCTATCTATCTATCTATCTATCTCATATCTATCTATCTCCTATCTATCTATCTCTCTATCTATCTATCTATCTATCTATCTATCTCATATCTATCTATCCCATATCTATCTATCTATCTATCTATCTATCTATCTATGTCATATCTATCTATCTATGTCATATCTATCTATCTATCTATCTATCTATCTATCTATCTATCTATCTCATATCTATCTATCTCCTATCTATCTATCATATCTATCTATCTATCTATCTATCTATCCCATATCTATCTATCTATCTATCTATCTATCCCATATCTATCTATCTATCTATCTATCTATCTATCTATCCATCCATCCATCCAAAAAAATCCAAATATAGAGCAGCACCAGAATAAAACCTTACTAGGTTAATGGGTGCAATTTCCAATAGATCCGGCACATGATCTCTAGCAAACAATACAGAAATGGACAGCACTCCAATATTGAAAATCAAAAAGGTGAAGATTTATTCCAGTGCAATAATAAATCACTGGAATAAATCTTCACCTTTTTGATTTTTAATATTGGAGTGCTGTCCATTTCTGTATTATTATCTATCCATCCATCTACTATGTGTTGTCTATCTATCACTTGATTTCTGAGAAATCTGGATGACAACTGATATGATCACCTATTTGGCCTGTCATAGAGGATGTTGTCATTCATGTAAGCTTCTTTATATCAGGTCAGGTCTGACTACTTATGTGGCTATAAATATGATTCATTATTTATCTGGGCAGATTTGACATTCAGGGGCCTGGAAAATGTGGGTGGCAACAACAGTTCTGTCACTCACCAAACTGGTTGCCTATAGCAACCAATCACAGTTTAGCTTTCATTTTCTAAACAGCCCTAGAGACATAGAACAGGGCCTATGATTGGTTGCTCGGGGCAACACGGACACTTTATCACTGGGACCATTTTGATACACGTGGCCTGTGATCTCGCCATTCCACAAGATGGCCGCCAGTACTAGGTTATTTTTTATGTAATTATTTTATTGTTTTTCCCTAATTCCCCTCATTTCAGCTGCAGCCTTCATAATAGGGTTGTATAACACAAGGAGTATAATGTGATTTTTATTAGTTATTTTTTTTTTTTTTCCATCTCCTACCAAGGTCATGGATTAGGCCCTCGAGCCCGGTTTTTGCTTCCCCTCTTCAGAGACAAGATGATCATTTGGATGATTGATATTTAATCTGAGGTGATAAAACATTCATGTCCCTAATTTTATCCCGACCGCCATGATAGCCGAGATATTATTGTAATTGATTTTCACATTTCATAACATGGCCCATAAAGGCGGGGGCCCGAGCCGTCAATTTTCCCGTAGTCCCCGGGACTTAATTAGTTCTGTATAATTTAGACATTATAGAGACACGTAAGACATGGATGTTACACTCATGTCGAAACCAGAGCCGTGATGACCCGAAACAACGGGCGCCATTAACCCTCACATTACACCGAAATTAGAAAATGGAGATTTAATAGTTTTTTTTAGATGTTTTTGGTTCACTATGGGACAGGACTTACTAGACGTCGATTAGTCATAGCTTTGTGGATGTATGTAGAATTTTTTATTTCTTTCCAAATTGTGAAGAAAAATATAAATTGTGCATTCAAAAGCATTTTCGAAAAAAGTTGACATGGACAGTACTTAGTAGTAAAGCTAGGGTGGGGATCATGGTTATCCAGTGAACCAGGTAGACCGTAACATTATAATGGTACATAACTTTTTTGGGCAACCCAATTACTCACCCGCAATAATTCTTGACAGATAAATCCATCCAGCTATCCTTAAAGAAGACCACTGCCTCGATCTTTTTGCATCCTTTTTTAGGCGCCGTTTCACTGATTCCGACACAGTTGGAATTTTTTCTATAGCCCCCACCGTTCCCGAGCAATCGGTGTAGTTAGTTTTGGCACGCAATATGCTAATTAGGCTTTTCACTGTAGTCTAAGACTTCCCACCTAATAGTAGAGAGCTGATCAGCCTATTGGGTGCTGAAACTAACACTGATTGCTCGGGAACGCTGGGGGCCAGAGAAAAAATTCCAACTGTGCCAGAATCAGTGGAGTGGCGCCTATTAAAGGATGTGAAGGGTTGGAGTTGGTGGTGGTGGTGAAAAGGTTCCCTTTAAGGATTGGACATGTCAAAATAAGTTGCCCAATCCATTCTTCCTGTCGCACACTATCCACATAAGCTAGTTAGATGGCTCCCATTGAAATCAGCGGTTTGGACATTTTTCCTCACCTTCATCTGTGATTCCTATCCTCAACCACTCGCCAACAATGGCAGTGCTAATGTGGCCCTAAAGGGCCACAAATTGAAATACAGAGGGGAAAATCCCTCTGATATCCTTAATATCATGGTACAAATGGTACAAAAGCACCTTCAGTCTAGTAGATGGATCTTTTTGGTGCCCCATTTCTAAACAAAATGACCCCCTTCCCCTTATATCAGATCATGATATCCAACTCCTAACCCATAGCATATAGCCTCCACATATGGCAGACCGGCCGGCGTTCCTCACATTATCTAGATATTATAATTGTGTCATGGTTTCCTTATAATTCCTTCCCCGCACAGCCACCGACGTCTTTGTCTCAATATGGCGGCACATTTAGCAGGAAGAAGACAATGAACCCCGTTTATTCTAGAGATATTCGGAATATATTTCCCATTATGCTTTGCTCTTTTTATCTGTGATGTGATAGAACAATGGTGTTCTGTGCATGGCGGTGTCATGTCCGTCGGAGGAGAGGGCTCGTTACGGGGGACAGATGAATGTTACGGCGGCGGCTCGCTCCTCGTACACGCCGCACATGATGTTCTGATTTGAATTTGGGCAGATGAGACACAGTTCAGACTTTGTACGTTTGACACGAGGAGATTGTATTTTCCTAGGAATAATAATGATGTAAAATGGCCGAGAGAGTTCTTGGCTGACAGACGCACAAAATCCAAAGCACTGCAGACCCCGGATCTGTCACAGGGGGATTAGCGTCTCATTATAGTACGCTACAAGTTATGTCGGCTCATTCTGCTTAAAGGGCAACTCCATATTCTGACATGTCAATATCACTGGAGGCCCATAAAGTCTGACACCTACAGATATGTAAATGTACAGGTACACCCCTGAACAAGTCATCTAAAAGGGATGTAGCATATTGTATGACCAATACAATGTCTATCTCTCTATCTATCTATCTCCTATCTATTTATCTATCTATCTCCTATCTATCTATCTATCTATTTATTTATCTATCTATCTATCTATCTATCTATCTATCTATCCCCTATCTATATTTCTATCTATCTCATATCTATCTATTTATCTATCTATCTCCTATCTATCTATCCCCTATCTATATTTCTATCTATCTATCTTCTATCTATCCATCTATCTCATATATATCTCTATCTATCTATCTATCTATCTATCTATCTCTATCTATCTATCTATCTATCTACTATCTATCTATCTCATATCTATCTATCTATCTATCTATCTATCTCATATATATCTCTATCTATCTATCTCTATCTATCTATCTATCTATCTCATATATATCTCTATCTATCTATCTCTATCTATCTATCTATCTATCTCATATCTATCTATCCATCTCATATCTATCTATCTATCTCCTATCTATCTATCTATCTATCTATCTATCTATCTATCTATCTATCCTTCTCATATCTATCTATATCTATCTATCTATTTATCTATCTATCTATCTATCTATCTATCTATCTATCTATCTATCTATCCATCTCATATCTATCTATCTCCTATCTATATTTCTATCTACCTATCTCATATCTATCTATCTGTCTATCTATCTAATATCTATCTATCTATCTATCTATCTATCTATCTATCTATCCGTATATCTATCCATGTAATCTTCTTTCCATACTTTCTTTCTTTCCTGACTTGCAGGTAAAGCTGGCCGTAGACATTTCCACCCGATCACGTTACTCCCAACTTTCCCTTGTTGTAGATTTCGGGGGAGATAAGGATCGGGCATGTTGGATTTCAATTGCCCTATCCTTTGGTTGGAAGATGCCAGCCCAGTACGTGCCCAACCAAGTGTGCATGTGCCTAGAGGAGTCAGTTGAGATAGCTGTCTGTCATTGGCTTCGCTAAATGGCTAAAAGGGCCTTACAAGGTGTCATCGCATTTCTTCAAAGTGGTTTTCACCCTCTGACTGGCACTTTGGTAAATTCTGTAATGGCCGCCTCATTTCCGTGCCATTACATCCCCGTCTTTATCTATTCCTCATCCATACCCTGAATGTTCCGCCTTTGTTATATTCCTAAAAGGCATCTCCCCCTCCCCTTGCAATTATCATGAGGTATGACCCCAATATAACACTGTATAGAACACTTCACCATATTTCACCGGAAACACCCTGAGCGCAGACTCTAGGCGAGAATTAATACCGTAGCGTCTACAAATCTCTCGTTTTTTTTAATGTTTTCTTTAGAAAAAAAAAAAAAAAGAGAGGAATTTTATGGCGCTCTGCGGCGGCCAGGGGTGATAATTCTTGGCCCTTATTAGATTCCTAGAAGAATAAGTGGCGCGGCTGCAATTTGTGAGTTTTTACAGCAGATAAAATTGAGATTTTAGAAAAGCATTGTGTTAAAGGGGTTGTCCAGGTTTAGAAAAACATGGCTTCTTTCTTACAAGAACAGTGCCACAGCTGTTCACAGGTTGCAGGTGGTATTGCATCTGAGCTCCATTGACTAAAATGGAGGTGATTTGCAATACCAGTCGCAACCATGGACAGGTTGTGGTGCTGTTTTTAGGGGACCATGATGCTTTGCAATGTAATATGCATATGGTCTGAACCAATGGACGCTGCAGAGTGTGTGGTGGGAATTTTAGGAACGGGTAGAGTTGCCCTTTAAATTTTCCACAGTCACTGATCTTACTGTCTCTTTAAAGGGGTTTCCAGAGTTATCAAAATAGGAACAGCGCCACTCCTGTTCATAGGTCGTGACAGATATTGTAGTCCAGCTCCAGTGAAGAGCCGCAATACCAAACACAACCTGTGGACGAGGGTGGCGCTGTTTCTAGAAGGAAGCGGACATATTTTTCTTAATCCCAGACAATCCCTTTAAGGCTGCTTTTATGATGTCCATACGCTTTTTATCTTTTGTTTGCATTGATGCCGAGCTCGTAACAAATGTGAACACGCTCCAACTCCAGACCGCAGAGATCACAGGATGTGAAACGCTTCCTTCCTTCCTTCCTCTGAGGTTTCTCTTCACACATTTCATTTGTATTGTTTCCAGAACTTTCCAATGAAGCGGTTTAATTTCACCACTAATGTAGCGTCTCAGCCCGGTCCTGCTTTTAGAGCTGATGGGTGCTCCGAAGAGTATTGGCCCAACGGGGGACAGATGACTGCAGGCACTGCCGCCACTTGTACGGTACCCAAAGATTTAGGCTAGGGATACGCCGCGACATATGTTGCAGAACAAAAGTCACACAAAAGTCGCAACGCAGAAAATCCAAACCTGATGGATTTTGGTCGCATGTGACTCTTTTCACTAACCTTAGTGAAGGAGGACGGCCATCTTTGGTTGTGCAACATGAGTTGTGACCAGCTCAGTCAAAACTCAGAGTCGCCCCCTTCTGTTTAATTGTATTACATCAACTAGGTGACAACCAATATGGGTACAAACCTGTAAAGCTCCGATACAGGTTGACACCCAGCTTTCCCAGACTCCTGATAACCAAATAATCAGTCTAACAGCAATACTGAAGGGGGTTATTTCATTGCCTAGGCAGATTAGATGCGGGAGTCTAGGAAAGATGGATGACAACCTTATCAGGGGTAGGAATAGTGGCCAATTGGGTTGTCACCCAGCTTTCTCAGGAACAGATCAAACCCAACTGAATCTGAAACAAATCTATGAGAGAATGCGCCTATGAGTTTCACTAGCAACAGAGGCAGGTAGGAGAGAACACCTTCACTGTAAAGCACAGTGGATACGGTATGAATATTAACCCTATATATGTATAAAGTTACTTCTTTCTCCTGGAACTTTCGTCTTAGAAATTCCGCAGCAGATTTTGCATTGTTTTTTTTGCGACTCGTGCCACCATGCTGAGGCGTACAGTGAATAGAGGTGGCAGCGCACAATATGAGGCCGCGCTCCTCCGGGCGACTTTGCAGGAAGCAGAATTAGAAATTTAGATTGTGCTGAATGCAAGACGAGGAGCCTGAGAGGAGACATCTGTGCTACATTAGTGAGTGAGGTCGTCTCACCCTGGTGCTGCGCCGCATCGATCTGTTTCCTAGACACACAGAGAAGCGAAATGTCAGCCGTTGTGCTACACAGCGCTGAGTCACTGTAACAGCACATAGACCTGCATGTTATATGTATTGGGGGGATCACTGCTACCTTAAAGGAGGCTTCCTGTCAAATAAAATTTGTCGGCCTGCAGCCACCACAAGGGGGCGCTTACTGTATACAAACTTAGGCCTCATGTACACGACCGTATAGCATGCATTAGTACAGATCCATGATAATGGATAGCATATGGCCCCATTCATTTCAATGGCCGCATGCATACGGATGTATTTTCTACAGATCCTTGTGGAGCCAGAGGAACCAAGCTGCAAAAAAATGGAGCAAGTCCTATTCCTGTCAGTTTTTGTGGCCCAGTCCATCAATTCTATACATATAGTGTCTTTGGAAAACATGGACGACACATGGATCCATTTCTCACAGACCAATAGGAGTACCATTGCCTTATACAGCTCTCTTTGAACTCTATCCATCTTCTGTAAGTTCTTAAAGGGATACTCCCCCAATGGGGTATTACTAGGATATGCCAGTCACTGTGGGTCTGACCTCTGAGACCTCCAACGATCACAGGAATCAAGAAGTCAGAACATATTTACCAATTTTTGAAGTTTAAGTCCCACCCATGAAGCACAAGTTCTTTGGGTGCAGCCACACCCCCTTCCCATAAGTCCCACCTCTGGACCACCTGTGGTCCTGCCCCTGACAGTCTAAGCCTGCCCTTAAACCATACTTGCCAACATTTGTTGGCAGTTGTCCAGGAGCGACAGCACTTTAGGGTCAGACACACCCCTTTCCTGTTAGGCCATGCCCATTTTTAAGGTGTGCCACACCCCCTTTTTCTGATGAAATTGTGCTGGTCACGCCCCTTTTTGTGACGTGACTGGAACATACCGTGCCCATGTCACTATTTAGAGATGGGAGATCCGCAGCTTGTCCAGAAGGTCACCACTTATCTCGGGAAAGTTGGCAAGTATGCCTTAAACCAAGTGGACTTTTTTTAAGCTCCACCCCATTTCGGGTCTGGACATGCCCAAATTGGGACTATTTCCAAATATTACTATATGGACTGTCCCAGCAAATTTGTCTACCTGCAACTGAAGCCACTTGAATAGAATCAGGATTCGGTGCCCTATAGAGCGGGTGGTGATCCCCCCACTGCATTTCGAACTCGTAGACTGACCTAGTCCACACCCACAAGATGGCCGCCTCTACCGTATAAAGGCGATAGTTCACTTTAAATACTGTTGCCGGCAGCGATATTATCTCAGTGCCCCACAGAAGCCATTCAGGCCCGTACGGATTGAATCTTGCCGCGGCCGCTGATGTGTTACATGGAGGTGGAAGCCGTTTAGTTCCCTTCGTTAGGTGATAATGAATTTTCTGTCTTGGGAGACAAATGGAGTGGAACGCGGTTTATTCTAATTCCTTTTCTTCCTTTTTCACACGCTATTTGTTGTTATCTGCAGACTATGATATTTGCATGGTGTTAATTGCTTTTTTTTTTTTCATGCATTGAGATTGGAAAACTTTCAAGGAAGTTAAAATGGATTCGGTTCTAGGTCACGTCCCGCTAGATGGTGAAGGCTCCGCATTACGAGGCCTGCGAGGGACAATGTCATTAACATCTCTGAATCCTGGCTTGGAAAATAAGGACGGAAGTGTAAACTTTTATGGGTTTTTCAGAATATTTTTACCAAAGTGTTGACAATTTGTTATCTGGCTGTGGCAAATAAGACCATGGAGCACCAATGTTCCTCCTACGTTTCGCCATTGGTGGTCTCTTGGGTCCATCATCTTTGAGATCCTGAGTTAGGCACATCTATAAGATCATGTACTGACCACCATGGCCATGTCGTTTTAGGAATTGTTGATTGATCCAAGTTACAAAAAACCACCAATGGTGCTGACTCACAGGTCAATAGATATCCAAGGGTGAAACCATAATAGAAGTATTGGAGGGTATGGCTACTCGATTGGGCCAATAGGGACTGTGGTCCAGAGCATTCACAAGGAATTCAGTTTATTTGGCTTTCCATGGTTGAGCACCCTAGTGGCTTCATTCAGGAATTGGTGGCTGACCCAGTTCATAGACCACCACAATTTACACCTCAATAGATAGCTAAGGGTGGAAATTATCCATAATAGAAGTTTTTCCTGTGCTCATAATAGAAGCTCATAATGATAGTACTGTGTCTGACCATTGGTGGCCTCTTGGGTCTGTCATCTTGAAGATCTTCAGTTAGGCAAATCTCATAGATCATGGAATGACCGACGTGGCTATGTGGTTCCAGTAATTGGTGGCTGACCCACCATAAAGACCATCACCAATAGTATCAATTCATGCGTAAAAAGATATCCATGTATGAAATTCAACCATAATAGAGGTATTGGAGAGTATAGCTACTGGAATGGGCCAGTAGGGACTTTTTGTGGGCCAGAACATTCACAAGGAATTCAATTTACTTGGCCTTTGGTTGAGCACCTTGGCTGCTTTGTAAATTGGTGGTTGACCAATATCATAGACCGCCACTATTGGTATCTACTCATAAGTCAGTTGATATCTAAGGGTGGAATCCATCCATAATAGAAGAACTATAGCATATGCTTACTTGGTCAAGACAATAGGAGCTTCTATTGGCCCAAACATCCCTACCAAACACATGTAATTCAGTTTAGTTGGCCTTTCATGGTTGAGTATGTTGGCTGCTTTGTTCAACAAACTGGTGTTGGCCTAGTTTATGGACTCACAAGCCAGCAGATATCCATAATAGGAATATTGTAGGGTACATCTTGTTGGCCAATCCAGTAGGTAATTCTAGTATGCTAGGCATCCTTATGAACACATGGAATTCAGTGAAATTGGCTTTTGGTGGTTGAGTACCTTGGTTGCTTCGCAAATTGGTGGTTGATCTCAATGACCACCACCAATGGTATCCAAGGATGGAATTCATCTATAGTAGAAGAACTGTAGGGTATGCCTATGTAACCATGGCAGTAGGTTCTTCTAGTGGGCCAGACATGCCTAGCAAACACATGGAACTCAGTTTAGTTGGCCATCGTTGAAACATGTTGCCAAGGAGAAGACAACTGACCATCCTTTTGGGTTCTCTTTAACTAAACTAAATGAGGATTATCAATGGGGCTCTTGGCTATCCACCAGATCTGGATCTTCTAGATCCAGGTCTACTGGGTATACAGTATATGGAGACTAGTGGAGGAGGAGAAGAAAACCACCAGTGGTGGTTCATACTGTAACCCTTGTCCAGGAACAAGTGCCCTTCCCCACCCCTCGTAGATAAGAAAGGGAGAAGAAACTTGGCACTAGGGGGTTAGGGCAAACCTTTGCTGGGGTAGCCTCTCTGTGAGCCCCAAAGCAGCTACAAGGACTACCTGTATAATACATACAGCCACTTTCTTAAAGGGAGACTCCACTGTTAATATCTACATAGAATATTAAGCAGGTTTCTACTGCTTTTGAGTTAAAGTTTTTTTTCTTCTCCATTCACATCCAAAGCTAGATTCAGAGCCGAGCTCTTTGAGAGCTGACATAAGCATTACACAGGTGGAGCGTAGATTTTTACATCAGAGATGCTGTTGCCTGTTTCCATAAGCAGCCTGCAAAATTCTACCTGCAGCTTTGGCTGTGACTGGAGAAGGCACCAAGAAAAACATCTTTTCAACCTCTTATGTAGATTTATCTCATAACTTGTTGTTGGACGTGGAATTAAACTTTACCCTTGAGTTAATAATGCGGAATATGTCAGTACAATAATATCCATATTTATGTAACGTGTTCCTAGCGTGTTCTCGGGCTCTCATACAGAAGGGCCGATAATTTCCGTGAGCCTAGTAATACTGTGTACTTAATCTTAACAATAAAGTTTAATTAACAAGTAATTAAGTTGATGAGCTGTGGCAGCGCCGAGATCGGCAATAATTGTGTTATTGACATTTTAGGCAGAAAAAAAAATCTTTTATTTTCACAGCGCCGGATACGGGAAAGCGTCGGTTTTGGATTGTGTCGGTGCATTTTTTTAATAGAGCGTTGACTCTAATGTCCTCCAGTAATGGGGGGACAGATGCTGTTTACTGCTCACGACTGGAGCGTTATGTAGGGATAATTCCACCGCAAATCTAGTGAAATCTAAGGGCTGGTCCCAAGAGCTTGCAATCTAATCTGTGTTTAAAGGGTATTTCCCCTTTAAATCAGGTCTCCCGACACGCACGTGGGAGTTCTGGGAAAAGAGGATCCTGCCTACGTAAATCTAGTTTCCTGCATGACATTTGTAAAAGAAAATTTTGGTAAAACTTTTGCTTCACTGACCCCAACTTGACATGTTCTTCTCTATTCACGCCTAAAGCTAAATTCTGAATGTCAGCATGATTAGGGAGCGGTGCATTGTGGGAACTTGAATGACAGGTTTAAAGTTAGAGTTTGCTGTCTGTTTTGCGAAGTTGCAAAAAAAAAAAAAATAATTGTTGCGTGACTTGCATGCGAATTTGTGATTTGCAAGCAAAGTTGCTGTGTAGTTATAGTCTTATAATTTTCTTCATGATGGGTCCATTTCCAGGTGTAATGATCTCTGCGGCAAAGCCCAGGTGGTGCCAACAGGCTTTGGAAGCGGCCATTTTGAGGTATGAGCTAATAACACTAGTCCTGAGGGAAATTACTGCCTGAATTTTTAATTATCCCGTATTACAGGTGATTCCTCTGTGTATATACATGGCTGGTACAGTATTCACCCATTAGGGTTATCAGTAGAAGAACTGCACCTTTTATTTTTGTACCTTCTCACTATGGGGGATATTACCCTATATGGGGAGCACTGAGGGGGCATTATACTGTGTGTGGGGGGCACTAATGGTGCATTATAATGTTTTGGGGCTCTAAGGGGAGATTATACTGTGGAGGGGGCACTTTTGGGGCATTATACTGTGTTGAGACACTAAAGGGCCATTATACTGTGTAGGGAACACTAAGTGACCATCATACTTTCTGGGGGGGCCATTATGAGGGCGAGCATTATACTGTGTGGGGACACTAAGGGGGCATTTTAATGTTTTGGGGCACTAAGCGACTATCATAATATGTAGGAGCACTAAGGGGGCATTATACTGTGTGAGAGCATCAAAATGTGTGTCAGCACAAAGGGGCATTATACTACTTGAGGGAACGTATAGGGGATGGGGGGCGTTAAAGGTGTATCATACCGTGTGTGGGGCACTAAGGGGACATTATACTGTGTGGGGACACTAAGGGGGCATTATATTATTTTTGGGGTACTGTGTAGGTAACGATAACAGGCATCATAATTTGTGGCAGCACTAAGGGGCATAAAACTGCTTGAAGGCACTATGGAGGCATCCTACTGTGTGGGGTCACTAAGGGGCATCATACTGTGTGGGGTCACTAAGGGGCATCATACTGTGTGGGGTCACTAAGGGGCATCATACTGTGTGGACATACTTACCAACATTTAGCTTGGGAAAATAGGGACTTTTGAAACTCCCAGGACTAAACTGATGGAAATCCTCACTTTTTGGTCATTTTTTTTAGCCACACCCCTTTTTCAGTCCATAATCTGCCCAATTTTGTCGGAATTGTTTCTAAAATTTGGGACTGTCCTGACAAATTTGAGACTGTTGGCAGCTATATGGGACACTAAAGAGGTACTATACTGTGTGTGGGGTGACATTATACTGTGTGGGGACACTAAGGGGGCATTATACTATATGGGGACATTAAGAAGGCATCACCACTATGTGTTACACAAACAAGGGCACTATTCCTGCCAGGGGCACAAATTTGAAAGTTGCGATATGTGGAGCTGTGTTATAAATGGCATATAATAGATGGTCGGCGGGTCCTGTTGCAGATTTTGGGGCTCTGAATTGCCACCGGTATATATTTGCGGGCGCCAATACTTTTGCAACTTGATTTTATGGCTTTTTGATTCCATTAATGGGAAACAACCTAAAACAACAGAGACCTGAGCCCTCAGTCTGCTATAACATGTCACGGTCCCGACAAAAATCACATTTCAAAAACTTTTCCAAAAGTTTCTCTAACAAAAATTTGCACGTCGTGTGGGCGAAACAGTTAAATGAAAGCGATAATGTGGCCCGTGAAAAATCCCCTCGTCCTCCTATACAATAAAGACGCGTTCTGCTAATATCATCAAGGCCTTGGCAGAGCTGGGAAGCAGGATCATGGCAACTGAACTTTAATTGATAGCGCACAGTTACCATGGCGACCAAGGCCTGCGCAGGACCGAAGCCACACACACAGTAAACAGATGGAAGAGGATGAAACAGCAGATGATCAATTCCCCGACATTACCTACAGATGTGAGGCCGCGCACAGCCAGCAGAATTGTAATGATACAAGTTTATGCGGCGCGGACCCCGCCGGGGGCCATTATTACTGCAAATATGGGGGCCCAGCTCTATAGTATCCTGTATGTAAAACATACGCTAACATATTTCCTTTTATCTGGCATCTGACAATCCAGAAAGTGATAATCCAGTAATCCAGATTTAGCATTTATCAAATCCCATAGGTGGCAGCTTTAATGGCGTTTTCCAGGGTTATCAATTGATGACCTATCCTTAGGGGGTCCGCAATCCAGGACCCCGCTGATCCACTTTTTGAAAAGACCGTAGTTTTCGGGTCTCTTTAGAAAAGGCCAAGCACAGTGGCATACATTGTATAGTGGCCGTGCTTGGTACTGACGCTCTCCCATTCACTGTTTTCCAGGCTTATCAATTGATAACCTATCCTAGGCATAGGACATTGAAGATCAGCGATTTGAAGCTGTCATACCACGTTCAATGGTCACATGACTTATTCAGTCCCATTCAAGAAAATGGGCAGACCTGTGATCAGACCCTAAGGATAGGTCATCAATTAATAAACCTGGAAAACCCATTTAAGGTCAGGGAATGGGGCTGAGCTGCAGTACCAAGCATAGCCACTTACAGCGTTACATGTTACAGCGCTGTTCTTGGTTTTCTCTGAAGAGTCCGCAGCACTTATCCTAACTGACGCTGCAATCTCTTCAAGCAGCTGATCAGCAATCTTCAATTTATGGCCTATCAACTTTCGAGCAATTGATCTGTGGGGTTCTGGGTGTTGGACCCCACCGATCAGGCACCGATAATCTATCCTCAGGATAGATTAATCTCCAGTGTCTACGTCAGGTACCTGTGAGATACGTCGTGCTTTGTAAGTCTTGGAAATTAATGCTAAAATTTTTACCTCCAGCTGCTGCCACTAGAGGGAGCTCACTACACATATTTTTCTACATAAATAGAAACAATATATACCCATCACTAGTGACTCCCCCTAGTGTTGGTGCCTTTAATGGAAGATAAGCCTGTTCTGCTGGGAATCCAAGAATGGAATAATTTGGCAGGGCATAAAAAGATCGATATCACCAATATGGCCGCCTTTCTCGTTCATGGCGCCACTGTAGGAACAGACAGCATGTATGACGTCTAATTTCTCCGAGGTTTCATCCACCAGGCCATGTTCTGTCCTGACAAGCAGCATTCATTCAGTGAATAACATGGCCATGTCCATGACTTCCTTCCGCCATCCTTCTGTAAATGATTATTTGCCAGATGGAAAACGGATGTGGATGATGATGATGATGAGGGGAGTGTTCACATCAGACAGACACTCATTTATCTGATATTTGTGTGGTCTGTGCTGTATTCTGCATGTGAGGTGGAGGATGGAGAGTATTCAGCTCAGCTCCATCTGGCCCTAACCAGTGGAACTCACAATCTAATCCCCATAAGGCCTTGTTCACACACGCATTGTTGGTTCTGTCTTCATATTGCAGTGCTATATTTCCTGTCCATGTAGACTCCAACACAGTGGTGAACCTGACACATACTAACCAGACTCAGTTTCTCAAAAGCACCATATTGCTGCAAACCTAATTAAAGTGATGCTGTCTTTAAGAAATATTGACTATAAAGTCCCCAGATAAAATCTATTAAAAAGCTTCATTAGTTTTTATTGCCTGCACATAGTTACAGCACTGTAAAATATACAAAAACTTTTTTTTTTGCTAAGTGGAAACCGTCAACAAGCGGGTTGCCCATCTGAGATTGTGCCTTCTGGACCTGGAACACAGAATAAACCTGCACACATAGGGGATATGTAGGACATAGATAAAAATATTTTGATCTTAGATAGATAGCTAGATAGATAGATTAAAACTGCCTACTGCAGAGCGCCTCCTTGTGTATGTATGTCGAATTACATAGTTACCAGTGATGCTGTATGGCTGAGCAAAGTGAACAGCAAATGTGATCTGTATGACTTCCAGCTTCAGTAGAAGAAAATCTATCTATCTATCTCATATCTATCTATCTATCTATCTATCTATCTATCTATCTATCTATCTATCTATATTCTACTTATGTCTCTCATATCTATCTATCTATCTCATATCTATCTATCTCATATCTATCTATCTATCTATCTATCTCCTATCTATCTATCTATCTATCTCATATCTATCTATCTATCTATCTAATATCTATCTCATATCTATCTATCTATCTAATATCTATCTCATATCTATCTATCTATATTCTACTTATGTCTCTCATATCTATCTATCTATCTCATATCTATCTATCTATCTCATATCTATCTATCTATCTATATCTATCTATATTCTACTTATGTCTCTCATATCTATCTATCTATCTCATATCTCTCTCTCTCATATCTATCTATCTATCTATCTATCTATCTATCTATCTCATATCTATCTATCTCATATCTATCTATCTATCTATCTATCTATCTATCTATATATCTCATATCTATCTATCTCATATCTCTCTCTCTCTCATATCTATCTATCTATCTATCTATCTATCTATCTAATATCTATCTATCTATCTATATCTCTCATATCTATCTATCTCATATCTATCTATCTATCTATCTATCTATCTGTCTCATATCTATCTATCTATCTCCTATCTATCTATTTATCTATCTATGTATCTATCTATCTATCTACCTATCTATCTATCTCATATCTATCTATCTGTCTCATATCTATCTTCTATCTATCTCATATCTATGTATCTATCTATCTAACTAATATCTGTCTATCTAACTCACATCTGTCTATCTATCTCATTATCTCTCGGCCTAGTCTCATTATTTCCTTCTCGCTGCTCTGTTTTTCATTATACTAATGATTTAATCTTCTTTCCTCCATCCCCCTATGGATATTTCGCCTCTCCCATGTGTCCGCTTTTCCAGCTGTATTTTCCATACGAGTCTCTGTCCTGACACGTCTCATGTAATGACAGAATTCCCTCCTCCCCAGTCACATGAGACTTTACATGGACATCAATGTGGTCAAAAATTTGAGGTAGAAAAGATGGTTGACAACAATCAATATGGCTGCCACTACAGCTCCAGTTGGGGTTGTCACCCATCTTTCTGACTCTAAAGTGTCAACCTGCCTAGTTATGTTTGTGTTATAGAATACAAGTGTGTGAGCCGTGTCTATTTCTATGGTGTATTATACAAACTGTTCCACCATTTCCATCAATTTTCCTTAACTCGTTTCTCCACGTGGTTTGAGCACGTCAGCATGCTGGTCATTTTGCTGAATTGCGTCACCCTCGGGATGTTCCAGCCCTGTGAAGATGTGGAGTGTTTGTCAGAGAGATGCACAATCCTTGAGGTAAGATTACGCTTTATATTTAACTGTAATCCTGAGTTACATCCTGTATTATACTCCAGAGCTGCACTCACTATTCTGCAAGGAAAAGTCACTGTGTACATACATTACATTACTTATCCTGTATTATACTCCAGAGCTACACTCACTATTCTGCTGGTGCAGTCACTGTGTACATACATTACATTACTTATCCTGTATTATACTCCAGAGCTGCGCTCACTATTCTGCTGGTGCAGTCACTGAGTTACATCCTGTATTATCTATCTATCTATCTATCTGTGCTGTGTCCCCCTCAGCTACACGTGTATGTTCTTTGCTTTCACCTGCAGAACGTTCCGCTGTGACATAAATCTTTTGGGATCTTGTTGTATATTTAAATCCTGTACAGAAATAGCAGGCAGCTTTGTATATTATTAACAGCTAGCAATCCTCTAGCCACAGAACAAGCAGCCCCGTGCAATCCGGACCTCTGGGGGGACAATTAAAATAAAAAAAAGTTTAACCTGTTCATCTTCAGTTGCTGCAGTTCTATGAGATCACGTACAGATGTAGCAGAGCTGACTAGGCACTGGTGCTGAGTTCTCTGCAGTTGTATGAGATCATATATAGATGTAGCAGAGCTGACTAGGCGCTGCTGCTGTGTTATCTGCAGTTACATATGTCCTGCTTTGCCTTTTACTACCTTGTAAAGTGTCTCTGCAGTACGGTGATATAGTGTTGGACATAAACCATATTCTCCTACATTATGGCGGCTCTCTGCGGACTCATAAATTAAGGAGGTGACAGGGTCTTCATTTACTGGCGGAATGTGCCACAGAATCTCAAGGAATATTCTTCATGGCGACGGCATCATTAAAGGACAATTAAAGGGGATGTTTGGATGATTGTAAATAAAGTTTATTGAATCTAGTGCTCCATAGAATGGGCTCTCTGCACTGATACGGCCCTGAGATGGGATCCGGCAGACTCGGATACAAGGACTGTGGGGCTTTCTATAGATACAAGGTATCATGGACTAGACCTGTGTATACAATCAGTGCAGAGAGGCCATTATACGGAGCACTTTATATAATAAATAATAATAATACAATAACATTTATTATAAATTTAACAGCAGTTTTGGGGACCAGAACAACAGACACACAAACTGCTAAAACAGTGGACACTGACAGTGAGCGACACACCACATTGACTAAGAGATTGTTACAGTAGTGTCCAGTACACAGAATTCTACAGTCTACTGACAGATTGTAACAGAGAGAGATATGAGATAGATAGATAGATAGATAGATAGATAGATAGGAGATAGATATGAGATAGATAGATAGATAGGAGATAGATATGAGATAGATAGATAGATATGAGATGGATAGATAGATAGATAGGAGATAGATATGAGATAGATAGATAGATAGATAGATAGATAGATAGGAGATAGATATGAGATAGATAGATAGATAGATAGATAGATAGATATGAGATAGATAGATATGAGATAGATAGATATTAGATAGATAGATAGATATGAGATAGATAGATAGATAGATATGAGATAGATAGATAGATAGATAGATATTAGATAGATAGATAGATATGAGATAGATATTAGATAGATAGATATGAGATAGATATGAGATAGATAGATAGATAGATATGAGATAGATAGATATGATATGCAGAAGAAGAAGTCCCATCCCATGCATGAGACTGTGATCGCGCTGAGCAGTACTGTCAGTGACCGACTGCTCCACCCTAGGTGTGAGAAGGAGCGCTATCGGAAGTCTTTCCTCCCCACCGCGGTTAGGCTGTACAACCAACACCGACCTAAGCGGAGATCATTACACACAGAGAACTGAAATATCTCTCTGCCTGTTATATCCCCCCCCTCTGCCACGTCCTATCTGTCTGTCTGCTATTAATGTAATGCCTCTCACCTTGGAACATTCCTGTACATGTTGTATTTGTATTTGTATCTGCTTATCTTTGCTGCTGTAACACACTGAATTTCCCCATTGTGGGACTATTAAAGGACTATTATTATTATTATTATTATTATGAGATAGATAGATATTAGATAGATAGATAGATATGAGATAGATAGATATGAGATAGATAGATATGAGATAGATAGATAGATATTAGATAGATAGATATTAGATAGATAGATATAGATAAACATCATGAAATCACGAAAATGTGGACACCATACTGTGTGCGATGTGGAAGTGTGAATAAGGCCTAAGGTGTTTGTAGAAGTTTCCATCATACACTATCCATAGACTAGACACTGTGTGACAAATCTGCCCAATAGGTTGACTCCTGCTGCCGATCAGGGCTCTGGGAAAGCTGAGTGACAGCTCTTGTGTGAGATGCAATATTGGTTGTCACCCAGCTCTGACTACCCCCCAGGTATATGATTACTTGGAGCTGCCCTTTAAGTAGTTGCGATGTGGGGCTGCTTGTACCTCCCCTCCCCCCGCAGTGGTATAAATATCAGGGGGCTTCGCCGCTCCTATCAATCACACGGCTGCCGTTTTTGTGACTGTACGGGCAGCTCTGACAGCTGACTACTGGGGTGCATTGTGTAGTAATTAGACAGCGCCCCCTCACACTGACTTCTGTTATTGTTTGTAACATGAGGTCAGGTTAAAAAAAAAAAAGCCATCCAGCCTTATGTTCCCGTCTGTCGCCACCAAGTACAGATATAGCAGAGCTGAGTAGGTGCTTTAACTATTGCACTGTACAACCTCATGCTCAGCTATGTTGCTCCTGACAAACTCAGTTCTGCAAATAAAATAATCCCAGTTTTCCCTAATCTGACCATTCCAGTTCTATTCCACTTCTGCTGCATCCGACAAACTCACCCCTGCTACTCTGATCATGCCAGTTCACTGCTAATCTACCAGCTGTTAATTCTGATGATTCCACCTCTGCTACATCTGCATCCTCTGTACCAGACCTTCCCAGCACTACTACTCTCATCATCCCGTTCTCTGCACAATCCCAGCTCATGCCATTCCACTTCTGCTGCATTTGACAAAATCGGTTCTGCTGTACAACGCCAGATGTGGAGTTTACTTACCCATATCTACACCAGCTCTACAACCCCATCCATTCTAGCTATAACTGTCCCAGCTCTGCTGCATCTCTAATGTACATGACAATCCCAGCCCTCCTACTCTGTCTACCCCAGCTCTCTTATATTAAACAATTCCATCTCTGCTGCATCGGATAAACTCATTTCTTCTCTGTACCTCAGTGACTATCCTATATCTGTTACATTAAAGCGTTCTGATACATCTTACAAGCTCAACGTTACTATGCCTAACAAACCCAGCTCTACTTCTCTGACCACCCAAAAAGCCTTAGTTCTGCTGTAATGGTACATTTGACAGACTTAGCACTGCTACATCTGTATATTTGTCGACAATCCCAGCTCTCCTACCTAGTTCTGCTGTAATAGCAAAACTCAGCTCTGCTTATCTTACAGTCCCACTTCTGCTGCATTTACTATTCTCTGCGCTGCTACGTATGACAAACCCAGCTCTACTACACTGACCATCCCATTTCTGATACATCTAACAGCCCTAGCTCTGCTATAACAGAAAACCTCAGCTCTTTATATCTGACAGTCTCACTCCTGCTGCATTTACTAGTCTCTGTGCTGCACAAGTGACATACCCAACTCTGCTACTTTGACCATCCAGTCTTTGATGCATTTAACAGCACTGGTACTGCTGTAACAGAAAAACTCCGCTCTACATATTTGACAGTCTCATTCCTGTTGCATTTACTGTTCTCAGCTCTGCTACATGTGACACACTCAGCTCTGCTACTCTGAGCATCCAATCTCTCATAGATCTACAAACCCTAGATCTGCTGCCATGGAAAAACTTAGCTCTGCATATCTCACAGTGTCATTCCTGCGGCATTTACTATTCTTAGCTCTGCTACACGTGACAAACCCAGCTCTGCTACTCTGACCATCCAGTCTTTCATATATCTAACAGCTCTAGGTCTGCGGTAATGGAAAAATTAAGCTCTGCCTATCTGACAGTGTCATTCCCGCTGCACCCACTATTCTCATCCCTGCTACATGTGACACACTCAGCTCTGCTACACCTGTACATTTCCTCTACTAATAAAGCATCCGTATTGTAAATCTATAAATCAATCCTGTAATCCATTGCGGGGTCCCGGAAGTTCAGCCTCTCGGCTCCTCATGTCTACTGACTGGTATTCTGGGGCCAATTAAGTTGTCGTTGCGCTCCTCTCCGATTGTTAACACGTTCGCATTTTTCGCCGTTTTCTTGGCTGTCGTCACGCAGTACGACTGAGCTAAATATATTTCTGCTCTGAAAAAAAAAAAACCCAGAGCCGTGTAGGACAAAGAGAGCCGGGACTCCTGGCAGCCGCCTCGACAGTTCACATCACCGCGTGTTTATTGGCAGCCGCTTTAAGGAAGGATTAAAAGTTCACGTAAACAGCGGCAATCACGGCAAAGAAAACACGGAAATATTGTTATTGCGCCGCATAAGGCCACTGCCATTCTGCCCTCACATACCGCGCCACGGTTTCCAGTGCTACCATGTGTCAGTGTGTACTGTAACAATATAATCCAGGTGGGAGCAGCACTTAAAGGGGAACGCCAGCTAAAATGGTCTGCCTAGATACAGGGGACAAGATCTCATTGGTTAAGGCGGTGATCATAGACCATTACATGTATAGAAAGCTCGAACCCCTTTGGCACCGCATAGAGATTTCTAGTGCTTAAATTTTGTTCTACCAAAAGCATCCTATAGATCAACTCTGGGATATTGGACTCGAAATCCCTAAGGAGTGCCAAAGGGTGCGTTGCAGAGCCCAAATCCCTTCTGAGGTCGTCCAATTCAATGGAAATCTCTGAGCGGTGCCAAAGGGTCTTGTCGCTTAATAAAGGCCCGTTATTCTGGAAATTGGTGGTCACAAATTTGTATCTAGGTATCTAGATAGATCAGACCCCTTTGGCACCGCATAGAAAACCTATATGTCAACGGATCTTTAAAATCAATGGCTCTTGGCCCTGAAATCTCTGTTTAGTGTTTAAGAGGTCTGATCTATCTAAAGAGACCTAGATATCTGAGAGAATATGACTTTTGTGAAGTCCGTCTTTTGGGTCCACCACTTATTTCCAGAATTATAGATCTCTATATAGTGACAAGACCCTTTAGCACTACTCAGAGATTTCTGTTACTTAAGCAAACCATCATTTAAATCAGTACTAGGAATTCTATCTATCTATTAGCCCAGAAGTCTCTAAACAGTGCCAAAGGGTGTGTTGAAGTCTGAGGCCCGCCTCTTACTTTTACTGAAGGAGCAAACCCCCTTGGCACCGCTCAGAGATTTCTGTCCCTGGAAATCTTCACATCATTCTAAGCAAAGGGCATATCAGATCAAGGACTCTACACCCAGAAATGTCTAAGCAGTGCCAAAGGGGTCTGGTCTTTCCCTAGAGACCTAGACAAGTGAGAAGATGACATTTGTGAAGTGCACAATCTGGGGCCAGCACTAGGAATGTTAGGGCTCTATTAAAAGATCAGAACCTTTGGCACTGCATAGAGATTAATCTGAGCGACCCTTGAGATGACATCTGGGATGAGTAGATGATCTGTGAAGTGTGTAGTCTGGGTCCACCATTCATTTATAGTCCCTATAAAGAGACAAGACCCTTTGGCACTGCTTGGAGATTTCTATTACTTAAATCCGACACACTATTCTAAGCAAAGCCTCATTCAAATCAATACCAAATCAAATCAAATCAATAATTATCTAGTTTATTAGCCCAGAAATCTCTAAGCAGTGCGAAAGGGTGTGCTGAAATGTGTAATCTGGGACCCCCACTAGATCTCTATAAAAGACAAGACCCTTTGGCACTGCCATTGACTTGACTAACCTTTTGCTTAGAATGTTTTGTTGCCTTTTCAGTAACAGAAATCTCTAAGCGGTGCCAAAGGGGTTTGAGCTTTCTCTATAAATCCCTGGCGGTACCTGATCACATAATTCTCCAGTGTCATCTTCCCACCTGTGTATAGCACACTATGGAGAGTCAAACCCTTTGGCACTATTCAGAGATTTCAGGGTTAACATTAATAAATATGAATAGACTTAGATACAAGTAAGAAGGCGAAATATGTGACCTAGGACCCTCAGAATGAAATGGCTCTATAGAAAGATCAGATCCTTTGGCACTGCTTAGAGATTTCTGGGGTTGAGCCACATCCAAATCCAAATGATTCACACCAGAAAACTGGAGTAGAATAATAATAAATGTGTTCAGTATAAGAAATCTCAGAGCGGTGCCAAAGGGTTTCTGATCTATAGAGACCTACATGCAAGTGAACAATGACTTTGGTGAGTGTGTGATTTGGGACCACCACCAATATCCTGAATGTCAGGCCTTTATTAAGAGATCAGACCCTTTGGCACTGCTTGGAGATTGATCTGAACGATCCTCTGCTTACAATATTGTGTCGGATTTCCTGTAACAGAAATCTCTGAGACGTGCCAAAGGGGTTTGACCTTTCTATAGAAATCGCTAATTAATCTATGTATAATGGAGTTTGTGTTCTGATCCCCCCTCAGTGGGGGAAGCCATTGTCCTTGCACGCCTCACTTCCTAAGTACTGTCTGCACAGCCTCCTATTTACTACCATAAATTCCGATGGACATTTATGAGACGTCCAGTCACCTCCATCCAAGGTCCGCGCCTGCCCCAGGTGTAAAACCAGGAGTTACTTTAAGAAGCTGTGATGTATTGATTTCCTATAATTCATACCGCCCTATAGTTATATATAGTGAGTGTGGCCCCAGCATATAGAGGTCACATGGATACATAGATTGTTCTTCATTATCCATAATATCCCATATGTTTGTATAAGATTGTGAACCTTATCCTTGGCTCCCGCCATTCCCCGCACATTCAGAGTGAGTCACTTACAATGTCACCTCATCCCGCTGACTAGCCGGCAGCGATGCTGGGGAATTACTGTATTACTACAGGAGGTAGGCTCACTGCCGAGAAAGTCAATTGTAAATCGTGAATTGGTTGAAACGCAAGTCTGCAAAACTGAGGCAAAATTATAATGTGTAGGAAAAAATCAATGTGAGACTGGCAGCTAAGTATACAAGGTGGGAAGGGGATGGATACATAGATAGATAGGAAAGATACATAGACAGATAGATAGGAGAGAGATAGATAGATAGATAGATAGATATGGGATGGATGGATAGATAGATAGATAGATATGAGATAGATAGATAGATAGATAGATAGATAGATAGATATGGGATAGATAGATAGATAGATAGATAGATATGGGATGGATGGATAGATAGATATGGGATAGATAGATAGATAGATAGATAGATAGATATGGGATAGATAGATAGATAGATAGATAGATAGATATGGGATAGATAGATAGATAGATATGGGATAGATAGATAGATAGATAGATAGATAGATAGATAGATAGATAGATAGATATGGGATAGATAGATAGATAGATATGGGGGGATAGATAGATAGATAGATAGATAGATAGATAGATAGATAGATAGATAGATATGAGGTACATATATATTAGATAGACATGGGATAGATAGATAGATAGATAGATAGATAGATAGATAGATAGACAGATAGAGATGAGGTACATATATATTAGATAGATAGTGTGATGATTCCACTTAAATATGGCTATAACTCAAAGCTGTATTTTGATCTCTGGGTATCGTATCTCCTTCTTACTTCCATTTATTCATAATGTGTGCAGCTATAATCTTAGATGTATGTTGTCAGTAGGGCAACCTTGTAACAATAGGGCTTTGTATCCATCCCAGAATAGCTCCATTGAATTCTTACATAGGCCTGGGTGATCAAATAAACATGCATTGTTCAGCCTGGGCTGTTGATCAGACATGGTTGATAACATTGTATCATTTCACTTAATCCTATCTTCTTACAAAGAATCTGGACTTGAGTGTGTTAGTCAATCAGACTTGCTGTCGCCGGTGACCTCATTCTGGGTGGTGTAATCAAGGGTATAAAAGATGAGGTAAGAGGTCAGTGGGAGGAGATTGGGCTGAGACTACAAGGAGAATACTTTGATGAGACTACAGAGAGACTATTGGGATATACTGTGAGGAGCCTGCAGGCTGGATTGTTGCCACATGCTGAGAAGCCTCCACTGGTTATTCACACATACCAGAGCATGTGTGAGTGTTGGACTACATAACCACATCAAGGAGATGTGTGGTAAAGTAATCATTTCACCTTTATTCCCTTTTATTTTATTGTACTGTATATTGTAACTAGTAACTGTTAATGCTTGCATATATCTACATATCTGTTCTGAACTGCATGTGTTAGATGTTAATACCGACCCATTTAGGGGTTAATAAATATATAACATTTAGAAAACTTGTCTTGTATTTATCTTGTGAACCCAGCACTCACTGGCGGAGTGTGGTTTTATATGAAAGAAGTCTCAGGTGTGGGCCAACGCGGTGTTGGCGCACTGAGGATCTTTCACAGATAGATAGATAGATAGACATGGGATAGATAGATAGATAGGTAGATAGATAGATAGATGAGCAGACAGGTAGAAGGAGTTATTGGGTTTCCACAGATGAATAGCAGCACAAGGTCATGATGTCCGGTGGTGTAGTATAAAGCCACCACCCATGTAGGACGTACATACACGTACATACATTGTGACTGAATGGAGCCGATCCTCTCTGCCATTGTATAAAATCTTAAGGAAAGTCTTCTCATAAGAAGGAAGTGGGGCCCAGCTCCATCGTAGTTCTAATGGATTCTAACAGAAGGAACATCACATTGATGTAGTTTGAGTGGTCACAAAAATATGGCCTCTTGGGGACAGCCCTATTGAAGATGTAAGAGACACCACAGCAGTTACTACCTGGATTGTAAAGGGGATCTCAGACTATTCACAGGTTCTATTTCTTTTGTTAAAGGAAACCCCAAACGTTCATGTAGAACTTTTCTCCGTCCATTCATGTTTTGTACACCCCCTCCCACCACCAGTACAGAAGATCTACTGAAATAAACCAACATGTAGTGTGCTTATAGTTCTCTTATCTGCCTGCAGTGTTATGGGTGCAGTGGGCCGTGCAGGTGTATCAGTCTCATAGGAAATAACAAAAGTTGGTCTTCTAGAAGTGAATTGAATCAATGGTAATAAGGATTTGTCTTTTCTTCTGCCCCAGGCATTTGATGGCTTCATCTTCGCTTTCTTTGCGGTGGAAATGGTCATTAAGATGATAGCATTGGGCATCTTTGGGCAGAAGTGTTACCTGGGAGACACGTGGAACAGACTGGATTTTTTTATCGTCATGGCTGGGTGAGTAGTAAATTATGTCTGGGGGGCTTAAAGCTTCTTCACTGCTATCATGTTGTAAATATCTCCTGGACATGGTGGTAAGGGGGGTTATAGGGTCTAAAAATAGCCATACTCACTAAATATGTCACTGATCAGACTGCACTGTGCAGTAAAGACAATGACAATTTCTCTGAGCATATGTAATGCCATTCTAATAACTGAGAACTGGATATCTTTACTACAACAAAATGTACTACTATAATACTGCCTCCTATATACAAGGATATAACTACTACAATACTGCTCCTATGTACAAGAATATAACTACTATAATACTTCTCCTATGTACAAGAATATAACTACTATAATACTGCTCCTATGTACAAGAATATAACTACTATAATACTGCTCCTATGTACAAGAATATAACTACTATAATACTGCTCCTATGTACAAGAATATAACTACTATAATACTGCACCCTATGTACAAGAATATAACTACTATAATACTACCTCCTATGTACAAGAATATAACTACTATAATACTGTGTCCTATGTACAAGAATATAACTACTATAATACTGCCCCCTATGTACAAGACTATAACTACTATAATACTACCTCCTATGTACAAGAATATAACTACTATAATACTACCTCCTATGTACAAGAATATAACTACTATAATACTGCTCCTATATACAAGGATATAACTACTATAATACTGGCCCTATGTACAAGAATATAACTACTATAATACTGCTCCTATGTACAAGAATATAACTACTATAATACTACCTCCTATGTACAAGAATATAACTACTATAATACTGCTCCTATGTACAAGAATATAACTACTAAAACACCCCATGACAAGAAATAACACATAAAACGCCATGACAAGAAAATAACCCTAATCCTGCCTCCTATATACAAGGATATAACTACTACAATACTGCTCCTATGTACAAGAATATAACTACTATAATACTGCTCCTATGTACAAGAATATAACTACTATAATACTGCACCCTATGTACAAGAATATAACTACTATAATACTGCTCCTATGTACAAGAATATAACTACTATAATACTGCTTCTATGTACAAGAATATAACTACTATAATACTGCTCCTATGTACAAGAATATAACTACTATAATACTGCTTCTATGTACAAGAATATAACTACTATAATACTGCTTCTATGTACAAGAATATAACTTCTATAATACTGCCTCCTATATACAAGGATATAACTACTACAATACTGCTCCTATGTACAAGAATATAACTACTATAATACTGCTCCTATGTACAAGAATATAACTACTATAATACTACTCCTATGTACAAGAATATAACTACTATAATACTGCTCCTATGTACAAGAATATAACTACTATAATACTGCCCCCTATGTACAAGAATATAACTACTATAATACTGCCCCCTATGTACAAGAATATAACTACTATAATACTGCTCCTTATGTACAAGAATATAACTACTATAATACTGCTCCTATGTACAAGAATATAACTACTATAATACTGCTTCTATGTACAAGAATATAACTACTATAATACTGCTTCTATGTACAAGAATATAACTTCTATAATACTGCCTCCTATATACAAGGATATAACTACTACAATACTGCTCCTATGTACAAGAATATAACTACTATAATACTGCTCCTATGTACAAGAATATAACTACTATAATACTACTCCTATGTACA
This sequence comes from Leptodactylus fallax, assembly GCA_947044405.1. Lineage (NCBI taxonomy): Eukaryota > Metazoa > Chordata > Amphibia > Anura > Leptodactylidae > Leptodactylus > Leptodactylus fallax. Next base: position 480,080 of record CAMRHE010000106.1, read on the forward strand.
AGAATATAACTACTATAATACTGCTCCTATGTACAAGAATATAACTACTATAATACTGCCCCCTATGTACAAGAATATAACTACTATAATACTGCCCCCTATGTACAAGAATATAACTACTATAATACTGCTCCTTATGTACAAGAATATAACTACTATAATACTGCTCCTATGTACAAGAATATAACTACTATAATACTGCCCACTATATAGAAGAATATAGCTACTACTATATTATTGCTGTCTATTGAGTGTTTAGGGCATCTCCATACTGGTTTATATATCTCTCCCATCATGCTTTGCTGCAGTTTATAGTGTTAATAATCCATTTCATTATGTGCCTGGCGCTCTATTAGCTGACAGTTTCGTCACAGTGGGTAGTTCAACAATATCCATAACATTATTTTCCGCTAGAAGGTAAATATATGGAATCTATGGTGGCCCAAGGATCCACTGTACCAACCCGCGCTCTTGGGAAATAACGCCCGGTCACAGATGATGATAGAAGGAATTCACATTTATTAGGGTGATAAGCACCACGCGTTTCGGAGCACGCGTTGTGCTTATCACCCTAATAAATGTGAATTCCTTCTATTATCATCTGTGACCGGGCGTTATTTCCCAAGAGCGCGGGTTGGTACAGTGGATCCTTGGGCCACCATAGATTCCATATATTTACCTTCTAGCGGAAAATAATGTTATGGATATTGGACCATCTCACAAATTATCACGTGATCAGGCAAGGGTTTAACCGGTCTGGATTTGTCCAATTGTGAGGACATTATCTAACAAGTGGCTCGGTGTCAATCTTCTTCGATTTTTGAGCATTATTTTCCGCTAGTGAGTTGTGACTGCTGCATTGTCCTGATGCTGGGGCATTGTAGAAGTTTTCGGACTCCTGGAGACCTCTAGCTGTAGCCTCTGCTCACCCGCTCTTCCTCGGACGGTGTATCACAGCAGCAGTTTTGGCACAGTTATCCTTTAGTATTTCACCAGCTCTGATGTCTGGCTCTGTCGGGCTCTGCGGCCATTAAATCCAATGACAGATCTCATAGTTTGCACTAATTTGTTTGTACGGTTTTAGTCCTTCTCATTGCTGCGGCCTCACAGCTGCTTAGTCACCGACCGTCCTGTAAAGTCTGTTGTGTTGTGTTTTTCTTTCTTAATTCCGACAGTAAATTCCAGGGAACGTTCTGATTGCCATAAGAGGACACGATGTCTGTGCCAGTAAGAGAGAGAGAAAGGCAGGGAGAATAGCGAACGGACTGGGGGAGTTGTTTATTACCGAGCTGCCATCCGGTTATTTAAAATGCCATTAAAATAAATCCCCAAAAAATGCACAAAAATAGACAAAAACACGTAAAATACACAACAATCCACAAACACATGTAAAAATACAGACACAGTACACATAAAATAAACACAAATGCACAAAATATAGTAGAAAATAAGCCGCCGCTGTGGGTAAGTACCTACCTAGGACCCAAATGATCAATTTGTAGAGCTGGAAACCAGATTTGTAAAGATTGCCCAAAAAATACTAAAATCTCAACTTCTATGTAGCCATAAATGCTCCTGTTCTCTACATGTGACATTTGGGCCTTTGGCTTACAGGCATAGTCCGCCATGTTGTAGTCATGAGTCTTATCAGGGGTGTCACAATTAATAACGCCCCCTTTCTGACCCCCGAGGGCCACTGCTCTCCTGACTGAAGACGATGATCATCAGGGGGCAGGGGTCATTGGTTACCGAGCCCCACTGGAAGTACTGACGGAAGTGCTTAATGATTACCAGTAGGGTCAGGGGAGTGAGAGGTGAGTATGTGTTTCAGTACTCGCCACTCTTAGGACCCCCGTTCCTTCTCTGCGTGCCAGCTTTCTGTGATATAATGTGCACTGTGTTGAGGAGCAGAGAAGGTACAGGGAGTTCTAATAGCGGTAAGTACTGAAACACATACTTACCACTCGCTCTCTAGGCCACATACTGTGTGGGTACTTGAGGCATTATACTGTGTGACACTGAGCTGGGGACATTATAATATCTAGGAGCTGAGGGCTTTATACTGTGCAAGGACCGAGCTCAGGGCATTATCATGTTATGGGGGGCAAGAGGTGTTTGTGAGGGCTGAGATAATTATACTGTATAAGGGTTGCGCTGAGGGCATTATACTTTGTTGGGGTTGAATTGGGGGCATTATACTTTGTTGGGTTTGGGCTGTGGGAATTATACTGTGTGGGCACTGAGTTGAGAGCACGGTAATGTGCGGGCACTGAAAGTATTATACTGTGTGGTGACTGAGCTGAGGGGCATTATACTATTTGGGGTCTGTGTTGGCTAGGGGTATTATATTTTGTGGAGGCTGAGCTGGGGGCATTGTAATGTGTCGGGTACATTTGGTGGTATTATAATGTGTGGGGTCTGGGATGTGGGCAAAGCATTATACTGTGTGGGCATTGTACTGGTGGGAGCCACAGGTGGACATTATACTGTGTGTGGGGGTACTGAAGGGACATTATACCATGCGAAGGGCATTATACTGTGAAGGGACCACTAAGGGGGCATTATATTGTGTAGAGCTACTGGGGGGATAATATACTGTTTAGGGGCTTTAAGTTGAGCATTATATTATGTGGGGGCACTAAGAGGGCATTATACTGTGTGTGGGCAGCTCTGTCTCTCCACAGTGAGCCACCCGTCTGGAAAATTCTGAATACGTGTATACACTACCCCGCTTTACCCATTCATATATCTTCCTATCTTTCTGTTATAATCATTCCATGTCTTCTGTATCCACTGACATAGTAACAGCCACATGACAGCCCACATGCACCCTGGGAGGATGGAGCGCAATGCCTTCCTATGACAATGCCTATCTATGCAGGCATATACACATCCCATGTAGATATAGCCCAGTTTGGGTTGATACCCTTCTCCAATTTACAGCGCCCTCTTTTAGCCCTGGCTTTTGCTGTTGCCCTCTATTGGCCATAGCAGGATGCACATGATGGAAATATTTCCCTAGTGTGTGGAGCCTCGCCTGTCCAGACATTGTGCGCACTCGTCACCATTCACACTGCACTTAAACAGAAAAGCAAGTTTCTAATTACTCAGCTAGCGCGGAGCTTGTCCAGCACATTGTGGGGTAATTGCAGATTCTAACAGCTTGAGCGTCAACATAATAAGTGGCTTGTTTTCTGCAATAAGTGGACTTGGAAATAATGCAGCTATTACCGGGATCCGCTGATAAGCCGCCAGCACCAGAGCCCTGAATACGCCGCTTTTCTTTGGCCTATTCACTTGGCTTTCATGAGTTGATTACACTGAGCACACAGGCGTTAGGCAGGAGGCCACTAACTGGGAGATACAGGGGCATCTAGTGACCAAGCTGCCATAGTTCAGACTTTCTCATACATTGTAATACTGTATGTATTCACACCCTGTCCCTGGGGTAACAGAGAAGTGGACACAAGGCCAACACACTCATCCCCTGCTGCCTCCAATTCAGAACTCCGGGCACTGTCATCTTAGCCTTGATGTAAACAGCTACATGGTTATCAGTCCCTACCTATTCCAATACTGTTCTCCCTAAAATTCTCAGGTCACTGCCTCCCACAAGATTAGCACACTCATCTCCTTCTGCATCATTGCCCCCACTGTCATCCTATCCTTGCTCCAACTGATTATAATAATGTCCTTCCCTGCCTACTCCATAGTTTTTCTCTTACTGCTGTCACTCTCAGGTCACGGCTTCCCACAAAATCAACACGCCCATCTCCTGCTGCTGTCATTGTCTTAGTTAAGTAGTAAAAAAGTAAAAAAACAGGGTATGTATGAGCGCTACTTAATCAGCCAGACATGTATTAAAATGAAACTTTTTTTTATATTATTTATTGTCTTAGTTAGGTGTTCTATCTCTTCCCACACTGTGATCCTAGCCTTGATCTGAATGGTCACAATGTTTTCTATCCTTTCCTATTCCATTACTTCTCTCACTGTCATTCTCAGGTCATTGCCTCCCACAAGATCAACACACTCATCTCCTGCTTCTATCATTTCTGTGGTTAGGTTGGTTATATGATATTCTGTCTCTTCCCGCACTGTCATCCTACCCTTGATCTGTATGGTTACCATGTTTTGTATCCCTACCTACTCCATAGCTGCTTTCCCTGTCATTCTCATTCCCAGGTCACTGTCTCCCACAAGACCAACACACACATTTCCTGCTGCTGTCATCATTTCCTTAGTTAGGTTTGTGTTTGATCTCCTCCTCCACTGCCATCCTAGCCTTGATCTGACTGGTTATAATGTTTTCCTTGCCTGCTTATTCCACAACTCCACACCTCTCCTGCTGCTGTCATTCTCAGGTCACTGCCTGTCACAGGATCAACACACTCATCTCTTGCTGCTTTGATCATTGCCCTTGTTAGATTGGTTATATGGTGTTCTCTAATCCCACTACCATCCTACCTATGATCTGTATGGTTACCACCTTTTCTATCCCTACCTACTACAACTTCACTACTTTTCTTCTTTCCTTTTTATCATTTCCTTGACCTGATTGGTTAGAATGTTCTGTCTCCACCCACTTCACTACTCTTCTCCTGCTGACGTCATCATTCCCCTGACCTGATTGGTTAGAATGTTCTGTCTCCACCCACTTCACAACTCTTCTCCTGCTGATGTCATCATTCCCCTGATCTGATTGGTTAGAATGTTCTGTCTTCACCCACTTCATTATCCTCTCCTGCTCCTGTCAACATTCCCCTGACCTGATTGGTTAGACTGTTCTGTCTCCACCCACTTCACTACTCTTCTCCTGTTTCTGTCATCATTCGTTGGATCTGATTGGTTATAGCGTGATTTAGCTCCTCCTTCTGTACACAATTCAGAGATAGAAGTTTTAGATGCCCTGAACTTCCTTGCAGCTGCCCCATGCCACCTTAAGCCATTCAGGCACAACCTGTAGTCAGCAGGTAGGGGAGGGGTTACTGGTTAATGGCTACAAGCCCCCACCCTCCCCTGTCCTGCGACACTTAGGTGACCTTCCCCTTTAAGATTATACGTGTGGCCTACATCATACACTATCTCTACAAGTTTACTGCCACAAACAAAAGTTTTCTTAAGTCTTCAGAAAAATCTTCTTCCCGTATCCCCAGAAATGAGGACAAATGGATACCAGGAGAAAAAAAGAATCACTTCCCCAGAAGAGCGCGGAGAATGGCAATCAGCCGTGAGAGCGAACGCCGCACCGCCGCCGGAGCAGAAAATAACCACAATAGCTTGATTGCTGAGACGTATAGAACAAGGCTGGGAATCAATACAATGCACATCTAGATATATATTGGGAAATAATACCCCTCATTATGTGCGAGCCGCCTGAGTGCCGTTCACCGTCATTATAGCAGATTGTTAAGGCAGCAACATATGCTGTAGCGTTGTACAATTATTGCCTGGTGACTGCAGTATGGGATCTAGAGAACATGGGCGGAAGCAAGTACTTATATCCAGAGGTGTAGACGGGAGCTCCTGGGGCTCTAAACTGTCCCCAAAACAGACCTGCTAAATCTGCTAGGGGGACACTGTGTCTGTCACTGTTATATATATATATATATATATTGGGGGGGACTGTGTAGGCTCTGTTAGGGTGGGACTGCACTGGCTTTATTATGGAGTAACAGTGCAGGTTCTGATATGGGGGATCTGTGTAGGCTCTGTTATTGGGGAACTGTGCAGACTCTGTTATGGGGGGAACTGTACTGGCTTTATTATGGAGTAACAGTGCAGGTTCTGATATGGGGGAACTGTGTAGGGTCTGTTTTGGAGGAACTGAATTGACTTTGTTACAGGGGTACTGTGCAGGTTTATGGAGGAACTGTGTAGGCTATGTTATGGGGGGTTCTCTATTGGCTCTGTAATGTAGGAACTGTGCAGGATCTGTTATGGAGGAGCTGTACTGACTCTAATATAGGTATTGTGCTGGCTCTGTTATGGAGGGACTGTGGCTGTCACTGTTATGATGCCATTGTGTTGGCTCTGTTATGGAGACACTGTGGCAGACTTTATTATGGGGTCACTGAATCTGTCGCTGGCCTGGGGACACTTACTAGATCTGCTATTCGGACACTGTGGCCGGTTCTATTATGGGGGTGCTGTGTACAGCTCTGTTATAAGCCCCCTAGGGCTGCTCTTGTTATGAGGACACTATGGCTGACATATAGACAGGTGGTGTGTGTGTGTTACATTATTTAACTGTTTGAGGTTTGTAACCATAATGTGTCTAGACTGATAGTTATTACAGGAGGTTACTGTACAGGATTCAGTCTGACCACTGACCTTTGCTCTCTTCCTCCTAGGATGATGGAATACTCTCTGGACGGACACAACGTCAGCCTGTCTGCCATCCGTACTGTCCGAGTTTTAAGGCCGCTAAGAGCCATTAATAGAGTCCCAAGTAAGTGCAATATCACTGTTTATATATTTAAAGGGCACTTACCCCCTAAAATACAAGTATCAAGGCTGCTGTGGACATGGGGCCAGTGCTACCTCCTATACACCATGTGATAAGTATGGACAGCTCCAGGGTATGTAAGCAGTAATGGAACATGTCATGTGGAATGGGAGGACCTAATGACTACAGCATCTGTGGGGGACCTTATATCGGATAATATCTGGGAGGAATATAATCAATATCTCCTGCAGGCTGCGCTGTCATCACATCAGCCTTATAGAAACCCAATACAGCAGGTAGGGGGGTTCCTACTAGGGCTGCCTGTGGGGCTACTTAAAGGGAATCTCTAGTTTTTATCCCTTGTGTCTGATTAATACTGTTAATATACCTTTATAATAGATGGAACTCAATTATTCTGATACAGAGCTCCAAATCCCCTGCATAAGACAGTTAGAAATTAAAATGTTTGCTACCTGCAGCCACCACTAGAGGGAGTTTACAGTGTACTGTTTATACATTGAACTCTATGATACAACTGTATGCAGTAAACTGCAGCGGTTCCCCCTAGTGGTGGCCACAGGCAACAATAATTTCAACTTTGCAGGTGAATTTGAGCACTGACCGTTCTAAAGATTATACTCCACACTATAATATTCTTGTTAAAGGGGTTGTCCTCTCATTAGAAAGGGCCAAACGGATTACAAGGTGTCCCTGTGGACCTCTAAAGCTCCAGTGGTCAGCTGTACTATGTGGGGTAACTCAACAGTAGGTGTTCAGTTTCCCTGTCGTGCCCTGCCAGGGCAAGTGAAGCATTACACAGTTCCCATTGAAATCAGCATGTCCGTGCTGAATGTTTTAAGTCCTCCAGAGTGGCGCATGCTCTTTGTAACCTTTAAAGGGAGTCTCCCACCAGAACCCAACCCATCAATTCTGCCCTGCAGATAGGTAGGTTAGGTTCACCTGAATCAAACAATGTTTCCCCCTTGTGAATCGCTGCCTCTTATGCCAAGATATCGCTGTTTTTGTCATTATGCTAGGGAGCTGCCATTTCTTCACAGAGCTAATTTGCATATTGACAAAACAGCGATATCTTTGCAACGGGAGCACCGATTCACAAGGAGAAAACACTGTTTGATTCAGATGACCCTAACCTATCTATCTGCCGGCCTTGGTTGATAGACTGGGTTCTGGTGCCACACTCCCTTTAAGAGAATTTAATATGAAGATGCACAAGTATAACGTCTAGTAGAAGTCTTGGGACTATGAGGTCATCTGCCGCAGAATTAATCAATGCCATTAGAAGAGTAATTAACTTCCACCCAACACTCTATACAGAAAGACGGCAGATCAGTCCTCGGGAACAGCTGTACCTTCCCTCAAACCAATTAAAGAAACAGAACAGTAGGATGGCAGAGTCCAAGTCGCATGAAGGTGCATCATCTGTGGAGGACGGGACCTAATAATGTCCAGATGTGCGGGCCGTTCTCAGCTGATGAGGAAATTTAATATAAGGAGGAAATAGACTGCAAATAAAAAACTGTCAATGTGCTTTAGTCACTGGCTAAACTTATACAAGGACTGTAATCACAACACTGCCGCCTACAGGTGGGAAGAGTAAATGACCATGTAACTGGACAATAAATAATGGCACCATGGTGTACCCCCATACAGTACATCTGAGACCTACAGAGGTGCAGTATGGCCGCATAGTCAGCAATATAGTCAAGGGCTTGATGCTTCCAGACACTACAATTTAGGGCAATTATTTGACTACAAAAAAAAAGAGCTTTAAGCTAAAATTTTAATAAATGAGTTGTCAGGGACTAACTTGGACCACTTGCTTCCAGAAATAGCGCCACATCCATCTATAGGTCGTGTATGGTATTGCTCCATTGAAGTGAATGGTAGAGAGCGTTTTTGGAAGAAAGCAGCCACGTTTTTTCTAAGCCTGACCAAAACCTTTAATCAACAATATAACAATTACCATATATTAGATCCAATGAAATTTGATAGTACCGCCCCTTTAAAAGGTACCAAAAATTACCTCATTTTTATATATATATATATATATATATATATATATATATATATATATAAAATTTCCATTAAACTATTTTTTTTAAAGCAAGTTCTAGATATCCTGAGATGTAAACTCTGACTGCTAAGCCTAATAATAGACTGACATCTACCAGTTCTGTAGGGCTTTTCTTTGCATCAGTCACCTCATTTACATCACAGACAGGATTACAATAGATGATCACACCTCTATAGATAACACCACTAACCCATCATTACATCACTACTGACAATAGATGATGTCACAGTTTATCTCCTCCCCTCCCTACACATGTCTATAAAACTCTCCCATAGACCTCAATGAGTCGGCTCCAGATCATTGCTGCCAGCGGCCATGACTATGCCGTAAAGCGTATCACTAAATGCTGTTAACAGAATAGGGGAGAAGCTCAGGCAAGATAGCTGACCCCATAATCATGGACAGAAAACAGACTAAAAAATCGGAAAATAAAAAGAGAGAAAAGTAATAGATTTAATAAATAAATTTGAAAAAAAAAAAATTGGCGACACTTTCACTTTAAATGGATCAAAGGGGAAAAAAAAATCGTAAACATGTCCTTGTTATATGCGTCCTGTATCTCCGCCGTGTAACCATGACTTTGACACAGTTTGGAGCGGTAGTAATAAGCCGAGCTGCTGACACGTACAGGTTGAGGGAGCTCTGACATTGTTATAATGTCACTTTGTCTCTGCTCCGTTCCATTATATGGTTCTCATCCTGCGCGGCTGCGGCGCCCGGTGACAAGGAGACGCCATACACTTCTATCAGGTGTCTCCGGCTTCTGTTGTGTTCTGTCCTGATCTTTCAGGGCATGTCCAACTCCACAAAATCATGAGTATGGCGGATTTCTTGGGTCACCTTACCAACAAGTCTCAGCGCCCCTGTAGGGCAGGTGTGTATTTAAAGGGGTAGTTTGGTTTATAAAACACCAGGGGGCAGATTTATAAAAAACACGTAAAAGAAGAAACGGTCTTTGTTGTCCATGGTAACCAAAAAAACTTAAATGCCCCAATTTTGCCAATTAGGTCACACCTTGACCCTGGTGCCTTGGAGGTCCCAAATGTCCAACCCTCATGTAAGACGCCAGTATTATATACAGGGCACATGATGACACTCGGACTTACCACGGCTGCCAACTGTCCTAAATTTGGCAGGACAGTCAAATTAGGCACATCCCGAACTGAAAAGGGGTGTGGCTTAACTGGACAAAGAGGGCAGTTACCCATGATTTGGGGGTGGGCATGGGTGATTTAGGAGGGCCCACCTCCCTATATTACCAAGGGCAATGACCTAGGAGCCTTAATTTACACCTTAGGGGTAGGAGATCTTATTCAGGTGGACTTGATATGTCTATACATTAAATAGTCAGCCCATTGATTTGAGTGGGCTCCATGTAGTGCTCAGCTTCACCTGTGGGAGTGCTGCAGGGAAATGAAACTGATTCCCTCACCAATTAAAGCTGAAAAATTTCAGCACAACTATTATTAATAAGCTCATTTTTAGGGGACCCAAGAGAACCCCTTTAGTGACAATGGTGATTTACCAGCTCCAGTGGTTCAGAAGATGTTGGTAGTAGTAGTCCACTCTGTAGAACTGCGTTTCCTTTTAATTCATGTACATAGACGGCCTGTGTCTGCTGTGTCATCGCGGCTGATATTAATTGTAATAGGCCATTAATGCTACATATCTTGGCCCGGTGGTGGTGCACAGCGCAGTACGTCTGTGTGGGGGCGGACGGATTTAGAACAGCTTATACTGTTTATTTTGTGTTTTAGTTTATTGAGTGCTCGTCCAACAGAAAGCAGCGATTTGTTTTCTTGTTTTTTCTGTTTGGTCGTCATGGTGCTCAATCCAGGCTAAAAATATTGTTTTTTAGGATGGGCTCCGTGCGCAAAAACATTCACCGCTAAATTCAAACCTTTGTCCTCTCCATATAAAGTATGCATGGAAAATTCCTTTAATATGACGGGTGGCAGATTATCGGAGAAATCACAGAAAAGCATGTCATTCTGTGCACTAGTTTACATGAGTGGGAGGAGCCTATAGAACTGTTCATCCTGATCTTCCTGGTTCAGCAATATATCAGTATAGTAAAGACTGAAACTTTAGTGAGAAAGCTCAGATTCGCTTCTGTGTATAAGGAGTATGCTAACTGTAGGGCCCTCTAGGACCACCACCTATAAGGGTCCCACGACCCTCGTCCAGCAATGCAGTTACCGAAGCAGATGATTGGTTCAGCCCATGAACTTTATTGAGGCGAGTAGTCACATATCGTACTTGGCCTGCTGTCTCCTTCTTCCCAAACATTTAGGGTATGCCATAAAGGCATACCCCTCAACCGTCCCGGTTTTTACACAGTTTCCTGCAATATGGGAATGAAAAGGGAGTGGCTTATGCAAATATACACCAAAGTGGTATTCATGGGAGGTTTTGTGGGCGTTTCTGGGCTGAGCAGGGGTGGGGCTTAAAATGTATCCCAAATAAGAATTCAAGTGTTGGAAAGAAGGCATACTGGGTTCACAGGCCCCCTAATTTTTGGGATGAAGGGAGACCCTCACCTTTTAGACATTTCTGATATATCTTCTAGTCAGAATATTCCTTTAATATAAAATCACGATATGTGGAAAGCTAGGTGATAACTGCTATAGACAATGTAATCGCTGCCATTACAGAACGTGTCACCTTTGCAGGAGATCAAAACAGCAACAACAACAAAAAAATAATAAATAAAAATTGACAATTAAAGGGGAACTCCTCTAAAAAAACAAAACAAAAAACATTCTTTTCATTACATTCTTTCTGCTAGTTTATTTTTAGTCCTCATCCATCAGAATTTTTAGACTTGACATTTCTTATTTAACAAATTCTCCTCTTTAAATAATGATATTGCTTGTGTGATGTTCCGCTTTGTATGATGCCTTGTCTTTGTCTTTCTCCGCAGGTATGAGAATACTGGTGACCCTGCTGTTAGATACTCTGCCTATGTTAGGCAACGTCCTTCTCTTGTGTTTCTTTGTGTTTTTCATCTTCGGGATTGTCGGCGTCCAGCTGTGGGCGGGTTTACTCCGAAACCGGTGTTTCATTGACCAAGATTTTGCAATGTAAGTCAACTTACCTCATTCCCAGTGTATATGTCAATCCTCCTTCCATATTGTTAAAAATTCCATTATTTAGTTATATCTAGGATAGCTGGGTGACAACTTCTATAGGTCCCTCAGGGGTTGTCCCCCAGCTTTCCTAAACTCCTGAATGTTAAATCTACCTCAGTGTGTTGTGATAAATCCTTTTTCCATTTTATTTTACAACGCTTCTGAGCTGACTTAATGTCCCAATGTGTCTAAAACACCAAATAAATCAACATTTCAACTGACTGTGTATGCAGCTCATATGCAGACCTATGTGTCTCCGTGGTTACAGACTACAAACATACCATATGTAGTCTGATAGCCTGTAGTCTACATGATCAGGCTACACACAGCTGCCTGCTCTATAGCTATCATATGGAGGATGATGTAAACAACTGGCCCACTGGGAACTCTACAGCAGTGATGTATCTAAGGTTTGTGCAGAAAAGTAGGGGTCTCCTTTCCTGACCTGTGACCCCAGGTGTCCTGTCCTTTAATGCAGGCAATGAGGGCATAAATAAAGACTACCAGTGTTGTACTGATGTCTTACCCTTAGGATAGGTCATCAATATAAAATGGGGGGTCCGACTCCTGGGAACCTGCACCAGTCACAGTTAGTGGGAGCTGAACTGTAATAGCACAGCACGGCCACTACACAGTGTATGGCGCTGTTGGCTTCCTACTCTGTATACTGCACAGATATCAGCAGATCAGTGTAGGTGCCGTTAATCATCTGATATCCTAGGAATAGGCCATCAATATCTAGTCTTGGATGACCCCTACAAGTATCTACTCATTGCCATGGTGGATTTTATCTCTGATCTCTCTGCTCTTGCAGTGTTATGAGCATCTTCCATGGTAATGGTAAGTCGGAGGTGACAGCTGCCAGCCAGATGATCAGTGCCTATAAGGAGCCTAATAAAGTCATACAGTTCCTTCTAAATACATGTAGCAGCTACTAATAGCTGTATACCCCTATAGGCTTCTGTAGAAGGATACGCCAGCCCCAGGCAGAATCCTTCCTGAAATGTAATTGACGTTAGACATGTCATCCGGGCACATATCATTATACATAAATAGCCGACTTTCACCTCCAGTCGCTGAAAAAAAGAATGGAAAGTGTCTGTAAGAGATTAACATTAGCATTAATCCACTTAGAGCAGTGCGATGGGGAGGCTAATCCATCCTCAATGAGGAGGACTCCTAGAAGAGGCCATTAAGGAGATTATGTGACTGCTCTGTATGTGCCTTATCAGCCCTGGTACCAGCCCGCCCCGTCATGCGTCTTAATGGGACATTCAGAGATAAGGAGAGGACAATGGGGTAAGAGTGTCCCAAAGGTCAGAGATATGGGAACCATTATACCCTATATGGTGGCCCTACAGAAAGGCAAAGTGGAAATGTAAGGGCCAGAGTGGGTAAAAACAGGCAGACATATCAAGTGTCACTGATACGGGCTTTACTGTAATCTCATTTGCAGCAGACCGGGGTCCTGAGAGATCAACAGAATGTTCTATCTCAGCTCACAACTTCTGTCTGAGATATCCTTGTATGACCCAAGAAGTCTACACCATGGGGTTAACAGGCCATGGAGGACCCTATACAAAAATGTGAGGCCAAACTCCAATTTTTGAGGAAACTAATGCTACCATAATACTGCCCAAATAGTTGCGTGCTATAGTACCTACATAATAGTACCATAAAGTACCCACATAGCACTGCTGACATGTAGTGTCTGCATAATAGTGGCCTATGTCATATAGTGCATATACAATAGTATCATACAGTGCCCTCAAAATACCAAATAGTTCTTACATCATAATAACCTTTATTTTCTACAGTACAGTGCTTACATAATAGTGTTATAATCTGCCCTCGTAATAGTGCCACAGTACCTACCATGCATAATACTGCCATATAGTGGTTACATAATAGTATAATTGCACTTCTCTTATAATATTGCCATGCAGTTCTTAGATAACAGTGCAATAAAGTACCCATATATCACAACTATTTAGTGTGCCCTACAGTATATGTAAAATATTATCATACAATGCCCTATAATACTGCCACACAGTGGCTACAAAAAATCATACATTTCCTTTATGATACTTCTATACAGTGCCTACATTATAAATTCATCATCTACATAAATGTGTAAAGCGTCATACCGTGCCTACGTACTGCAATAGTATAATCTACACTTCCCTTATAATACCACCATACAGTGCCTTCATAACAGTATCCTTATCTGCCCTCACAAAACAATATAATAGCGCCATACAGTAGTACATAATAGTATAATACACTCCCATTATAATATCACCATACAGTGCCTACATAATAGTGCCATAATATGCCTTCATAATACTGCCACATACCTATATAATAGTGCCATACAGCGACTACATACGTTTTATACACTTCCCTTATAATACCATCATACAATGTCTACATAATAGTGTCATAATCTTCTCTCATAAGAGTGCTATATACCTACATAATATTGCCACACAATAGTATTGTATCGACATAATAGTGTCATAATCTGCCATCATAATAACACCACTGTAGCTACATAGTATTACCATATAGTCACCACATACATACAGTATTTATTATTATACTGCCATACAGTGCCTATATGGCATTCAGTGTACCTGACTGCATAATACCGCCATACATTATACACATACTAATGCCATACAGTGCCATACAATGTCTATAATGGCACACAATGGGCACTGATATGTGTTTTGTGACATGACTCCCTGTCCCTCCTAGGCTCTATTACTAAGGTGGGAGATCTGGCCTCTCCGCACCTCTCTGGGCAGGCTGGCAGTGCCCGTCTATCTGCTGGGGTTACCGCTTGCCCTTCTCATCTAAACAATAAGACTTTTCAGATTCTCAGGCTGCTTGTTACCAGAGCCCTGTACACACTGCAGGCAGAGAAATCATTTACATTCCACTTTCCCTCTCAAGCGGCTCAGGATGAAAATCATTTTGGAAAGGTCAGAGAGATGAGTTAAGTTGTGCCATTTAAATGCAGATATACAGAGCTGTGGTGTAATGGGAGCGCAGGGCATCAGATATCGACACCCGCACATCACTCACATAGAAAAGCAGCCGGCACAATGGAGGGAGAATAGAGAAAGCATCTATATAAACCAGCCAGTCTATAGCATCTTAAAGGGGTCCTCCAATAAATATAAAATGTAATCTGTTGGGTCACTTTGTAAATACATTGTATTACCAAGAAAGATTCTTTATTATACTCCAGAGCTTCATTCATAATTCTGCAGGTTGTGACTAGAACCAGTCAACCAGACTGAGCTCCTATAGCACAGGGGTTAGTTAGTTTTTTTCATAGAATTGTTGTCCCGGTGTATATAGGGCACTGCCCAAAATGCAAATACAGAGAATTCTCTGTGCAGACACTGAACAAGCAGGAAACACTGTGAGATTTCAGCTCTGAAGCCTGGAGTGTAATGAATACCTGTATTCTACAGGGCAGTAGTGGGAAATGTGTAAGGGGAGTGACCCAAGAATTCAATTGCATTACCAGTACTGATCCGATATTATACTCCAGAGCTGCATTCACAATTCTGCAGGTTGTTACTGGAACCAGTCAAGAAGCTTGTTGTCAGACACACCCCTAACAACCCAACTCAGCTCTTATAGTGCAGGGGGGTAGTTAGTTTTCTTCTACATACAATTACTGTACACTGCCCAGAATGCAAATACAAATAAAGCTCTGTAAAGCCACTGAACAAGCAGGGAACATTGTGAGATTTCAGCTCTGAAGCTGTAGAATGCCTGTGTGTGAAATGTGTAAAGGGAGCGACCCCGAGAATTAGATATAGAATGTGACTCCCTATTATAATAACTCATGGGACTAGAAAGTTCCAGAATAATAAAGATCCGTCTTCTCTTGAAATTTGGGCATCTACTATGGCTACCTGGGTACAAGGGCATGCTAGCTTTGGCACCCTAACTGGCACCTGCAGGGTGTTCAGCGATTGATGTACCCGCTACATTTACTATATCGGCATTAGTAGAGTACCTTGTAGATACCATCCTATATACAGATTTGTCCTGAGGATAGTTCATCATAACCCTCAGTACATGACGGATATGCTGCAGTGTTTCCATTACACATTGAGGCTGCACTTGTTTTTCGGCCTTAGATTTCCCACACGGTCGCCTACTCCTGTTACTCATTCAGTACTAAGAAAATAGTTTCTCCTCAGAACAAGCAAGACAAAAACTATCGATTCTATGTAAAGGCCTTACTAGTACAGTCACATGGGTGGACAGGTCACTGCCTCTGACAAGGTCAGTGCACTCCAGTCCTGCTGCTGATAGTCAGTACTCACTCACTTTGTTCCTCTCCTGTATTTGTGATCTATCGTTTTATCTAATTGGCTATTATCCTGCCCCCCATCACCCCCCTCACAACTTGGCTTCCAGGATCTGATTGGCTGCTGAGTATTATATCCCCGCTAATTACCAAATCAACTCCTGCTGTTGGGATATAACTCACCTCCTGCTGCTGTAATCCTTACCATGATCTCATCGGTTACTGAGTGTTCTATCCCCGCCCCTTCAGCAACCCATCTGCTACTTAATTGGCTACTGAGTGTTTTATCCCCGCCCACTGCTCATACAATTAAAGATCTTACCTAAGATCTTTTCTCCTATAGACCCCATTCATTCCCCTCCTGTTTGTAGCTGCCTTGACTTGATGGAACTAGAGGACACCTGTCTTTTCAGTGGGTGGTGATCCTACAGATTGTGTCAGTGTTCTGTATGGCATATCCAAAAGTGAGAATTCCTCTTTATTGCACAAGATTTTCCTTTTCATTACTCTGCAGTACGAAATGTAATATTGTCCACATCCAAAAAGTTACAAAAATTTACTTTTAAGAAAGTCGTAATCCTAAAGTAACTTGAGGATCATGGGGAACCTATTGGTGTGACACAGTCCTTTGTGTGTTACCCCCTCCTGCCATCTTGCCTGGCGCTTGTAATAGTCGAACATCCCCCCAGCACTGGGAACGCAGTCACTTGGGCTGTAAATTATACTGAAATTATTTTGTTTCCATGTAAGTCAGAAGTTTCTTTATTTTCACGTCCGAGCTTTTCCATTTTGGTGCACAAAGAAGTTTTAGGAGCAAATCTCGGACTATTTCAGTCTGCGCTGCGCCCACAGATCTGTCTTCTGTATTGTGCCCGGCAATTTCCCTTCCATCAGACAAACACCTTCTGTTCTCACTCTATCAAATTCCGGAGATTGCCTTAACCCCTTTATAACCGGTATAACCTGAAATACCGCCACTACCCTCTACTGGAGTATAACGCTTCACATCTTCTATCTTTGGAGGATAATGCAGACCACTGCAGATCTGTACTACATAGTCGGGTTGTGCTGACCGCAGTAAAGGGGCTCTCTGGGGGCCGAAATATATTAAAAGGAGAACTAGTACTGGAGGAGAATGGCGCATAGGAAGTAAAAGAACCGTCAATGCTGCCCCCATTGTTCACACTTTTGACAGGGCGCGACTGGCAGCTCCGTTACACCACAGTCCTGTGTGGGGAGATCAGAGTTGTCATATATTACTTCATACACCTATGTATATATGATATATCTAACTATCTGTGTGTGTATATACAGTATATATATGTATACAGATGAATATACAGCTAAATCCTCCACAATGATATTTTACCGTCCCATGTGGATATACAGTATCCTTAGGGCAAGTTCACACATCAAGGATTTGACACAGACTTCAGCGCAGATTCTACCCCGCAACCCATGCCAATTCCAGTCCACATCCGTTGCACATGGGGGTGCTGTAACTGTGTCAGGGTCTGATACCTGGGACTCCTGTGGATCAGCTCCCTGAACACTGTTTCTCCATCACAAGCCATGTGACATGACATTCACAATCATATGAGATGTTCACAGCTCAGTCCCATTCAAGTGAATAGGCCACGCTGCAATACCAAGCACAGCCACTATACAATACCTTGTGAAGAGAATGCAGTGCTCGCCTGAAACAGCTGATCAGCGAGGGGCCCAGGTGACACCCGATGAACTTCAATTGAGGAGGCTCCTTGGCCAACCGTGCCATTATGGGCTTTGTAGGCACCAGGCCCGGATGTTCCTACTACCTTTACGCCCGCTATATTAACTCCCTCCATATCAGTAGACACAGTAGACCGCCTTTCTCAAGTCCTTCTAAATAGTAAGACGTTTTTGTCATCCATAGCCACCAATAATTGCCCAGCTTTCATTTCTTAAACTTCCCTGAAAAAATATTGGTTGCTATGGGTGACAAACAGCCTTACTACAAGACAGCTTTGTAAATGAAGCCGAGAGGGGCAGAACTTGGCACCTCTGCTACGTCCCGTATGAATTACGACCAGCGAGGACTCCTGCTTCTATTTTTCGGTGTCATTGCTGCTGTTATATTTCCTTGCGGGCGAGCTCTCTGACCTCCCCTGTGTATATCATCCCACAAAGCCTCCACATTTGGGACACATGTTCTCCTCTTCCTAGAAGTTTCCTTTGTGGCGATTGAAGACCACACAGAAGATGGCACAGACACGGAGATTGCAAAAACAAGGCCACATACTGTATACTACAGTGACAGAGCGCCCCCTAGGAATACTAGGACCCCCACATGCTTCTTAAAGGGAGTGTCACCAGAACCCAGCGCTGCAGATAAATAGGTTAGGGCTACTGAATCCTACAGTGTTTTCCCCTTGTGAATCGCTGCCTCTGTTGCCGAGATATCGCTGTTTTTGTCAATATGCAAATGAGCTCTTTGGAGCAATGAGGGCAGTGCCGCTTACCTCTGTGGAGCAATGGCCACACCATGTGACTCAGGTGACCCTAACCTATCTATCTGTAGAGCTGGGTTGATATACTGGTTCTGGTGACACTCCCTTTAAGGGAAATTGATACCACTGCGCACCACCATGTCTCCACCCTTGGCCCAGGTCCACATCGCCATCTCTGGACCGGGTAATATCCATAGAGTTGAAATGTCTGTGGCATGCTGTGACTTGTAGTTCATTCATAGAATGAAAGCACATGAATTATCCTATGCAAGGATGTAGGATCCGCTTCTTCGGATAGGGAGATATATTTCTACATGGAAATAGCGCGATTTGTCGTAGAAACAACTGTGATAAACACCGGCTGTTACTGGGTTTTCTCTTGATATAAACATGGCTGATATCCCCTAATTTGGAGAAAATCCCTCGAACGATGAAAGGAAAACCTCCTGACAGCGGATTCCTGAGAAATCGAAATGCATCATCTGTGTAACCAGTTCTAGGAAAAAAACATCCTACATCTTATTATTATTATAGTATTTGTTTTATGGGGTCACCACTAGGGGCGCTGATATATTTTCATCCCTTTTTCTCTGTTTTCTTAATAATATGGAATATGTTACCATTATATTACCATTAACCCTTAACAATCTGACTACTGTATGATATGACAGGGGAAATATAAAAAATGGGACAAATCATAAAAAATAGACTAAAAGTAAAAAAAAAAATTGTAAAATATATGGAAATAATAATGACACAATAAGAGACCAATATTTCTTAAAAAATAGAACAAAGGAAATTCAAATAGTACATGGACTTAAAAAAAAGGTACAAAAAAGTTAAAAATTTGAAAAAAAAAACATTAGAAACCTAAAAATGAAAAATGATAGCTCAGTGTCTTGAAGGGAAAGATCACAAAACTGTTTGAGTCATTAGAGCCTAAGTATTAAGGGGTTAAAGGGGTATTCCCATTAAATAAATTAATAGCATATTGCTAATCATCGGCGTAACTAGAGGATGAGCAGAGGGTGCGGTCACACCCGTGCCATGAAGCCTTAGGGGGCACTCTTCCCAATATGAGGAAACCAGTACTATAGAGGGCACATTATAGGTGGGGGGCCTGGTACAGATTTAGCATTAGGCCAAGGAGCCTCATGTTACGTCTCTGTTGCTAGTATATCCCATCCAACCTTTGGGACCCCCACCAATGTCGAGAAAAAAGGGTCCACTGGTTCAAAAGTAAATGCGGCCACCTGCAGTTCCATGTACATCCAGATGACAGGGAGTCTCACAGTGTAGGTAACAACAGTGCAGGGTCCCCTTTGATCTCAGGATCGGTGGTGGTCCCAGAAGTCAGTCCTAGCAATTGACAACATAAGTGTACTCCTTTAATAATTTTAGTGGTAGTATGAGTGAATTCAGTGGGGCTGAAAACCTATGCTGACCTAGTCCTATATTCATAAACACGCCCCTTTTTACTGGCTCCGCCCTCTTTCTTACGTGATCACAGCACCATACCCTCTATGTGCGTTTGGACACTGGGGCAGCATCGTGCGACGGTGGCTTTTTCTATAATGTACAACATGGAGTCCTGTTTTCCAGGAAGCTTCTGCCACACCCAGGAGGTTTGCCAACTCTTACAGGTCTATTGTTTTTCTGGGAGCCTCTTGGACATTCTTGGAGACTTGACGTGTCTCTCTAATCTGGTTGCATTTCCCCTTTAAGTAGGCACCAAGATTGCCTCGTCAAAGACTTACTCGAGAAAGTTGCTCCCCCCACCGGGCGCCTCGTCCACGAGAGTGATTAGCTCTACAACAAGTAGGCGCAGAGCTCTATAATCAGAAGCCGCAGGAGCTTATTTCAGGAATAATAACTTTGTATATTGCTTTCTATTGTACAAAGAGTTTCATCCTGATGAGATTGCGGCGTCATTTTCCTTGTAGCAGCGTAAACATGAAGCGACTTGTCCATCAGCAGCAAGGAAACTACAAAACGGTGCACCGCTTCTTCACACCATGCATGCATCTAAATTCATAGGAATGGTATACGGCAATATAACGCCAACATCTTGGATGGAAGAGGGGTGGTAGCTCCAATGTTTACCCATAATCCTTCCATCCTGTTAGTCTCCCACAATTTCTGAACACAGAAAATGTCTGACTCTTAGTATAACATGTTACCAAGATGCCAAAATGTAGAGACCTTGGTGTCCTTCAAGGTTCTGAACTGGTTTCTATCTTCCCTACTAGACTAAAGGACTACTTTCTTATTGTACAGAACCCATAGCATGACCACACAATACGATTCCATATAGAGGGGTGCACATAGACCCCATGGCAGGACTCCATGTGTGTAATATTTTGGGGGCTAGAAGATGGGACAATCTTAATTTTTCCATATGTTCAAAAAGTTTCCCACCTGTCCTATTTTTCTCCCACAATTTCTGAACATAGAACATCTCTGACTCCGTACAAAAACTGACATTTTATATCGGACCAAAAATGTTCTGATTTCCTTAAAGGGAGTGACACGTGAAGATGACCTCCTTAAAATGTTACCCAGATACTTGGTGTCCTTCAAGGTTCTGAACTGGTTTTTATCTTCCCTACTAGACTAAAGGACTACTTTCTTATTGTACAGAACCCATAGCATGACCACACAATACGATTCCATGTAGAGGGGTGCACATAGACCCCATGGCAGGACCCTTAGTATGTATTATTTTGGGGGCTAGAAGACGAGACATTATTAATTTTTCCATAGACTCAATTGATTACATTCACAAAACTGTCCATAGATTATAATGTATGATGTATTTATATGGATATGTGAATAAGAAAAACTGTAAAAAGAAAAAAAAACTTTTTTTTAGACCGTTTCATAAATCGGCCCCAAAGTTTGTTAGACAGTTGCAGAATTTTTCATTACACAGTGATCAGACTTTATTTACAGAGGCATGGAAAACTCCCTCACAATACTGAGGTCTGGACACGTTTCAGAAAGGGGCCGAGTAAAACTCCATGGGCCTGGGTCCTGTTATTACAGCTTACTTGTATATTCTCTTTTGAACACATGTGTTAATGTTTTCATTGGAACCAAATGTTTATTATATTCTCTATAAACCAATATACTTCACAGGAAACAGCAATGTGCCCCCCACCAGCTCTGAAATATCAGTCCTCACCACAAGCTCATGTTCTGATTTATGAAAGACATGAATTCAACACTTTGTTAGAGCAGAAAACAACAAGATCCCCTTCTAGTCTTAGATACTGGCTCAACGCCCAAGACGATCCTAGGAAGTACAACAACACCAACTCTAATACTGCCCCCTACAGATAAAATAAAGTATGTAGAATATACAAGGGGCAGCACGGTGGCTCAGTGGTTAGCACTGCAGCACTGGAGTCCTGGATTCGAATCCTCCCAAGGACAACATCTGCAAGGATGTTGTATGTTCTCCCTGTGTTTGCGTTGATTTCCTCCAGGTACTCTGGTTTCCTCCCACACTACAAAGACATACTGATAGGTAATATAGATTGTGAGCCCCATATGGGACAGTGACTGACAATATTTATAAAGCGCTGCGGAATATGATGGCGCTATATAAGTAAGCTAAATAAAATAATATAATACTGCTCCCTATGTCCAGGAATATAACTAATATAATACTACTCCTAGGTACAAGAATATAACTACTATAATACTGCTATGTACAAGAATATAACTACTATAATACTGCTCCTATGTACAAGAATATAACTACTAGAATACTGATCCTATGTACAAGAATATAACTACTATAATACTGCCCCTATGTACAAGAATATAACTACTATAATACTGCTCCTATGTACAAGAATATAACTACTATAATACTGCTCCTATGTACAAGAATATAACTACTATAATACTCCTCCTATGTACAAGAATATAACTACTATAATACTGCTCCTATGTACAAGAATATAACTACTATAATACTGCTCCTATGTACAAGAATATAACTACTATAATACTGCCCCTATGTACAAGAATATAACTACTATAATACTGCTCCCTATGTATAAGAATATAACTACTATAATACTGCTCCCTATGTACAAGAATATAACTACTATAATACTGCTCCCTATGTACAAGAATATAACTACTATAATACTGTTATGTACAAGAATATAACTACTATAATACTGCTCCTATGTACAAGAATATATCTACTATAATATTGCCACCTATGTACAAGAATATAACTACTATAATACTGCTCCTATGTACAAGAATATAACTACTATAATATTGCTCCTATGTACAAGAATATAACTACTATAATACTGCTCCTACGTACAAGAATATAACTACTATAATACTGCTCCTATGTACAAGAATATAACTACTATAATACTGCCCCTATGTACAAGAATATAACTACTATAATACTGCTCCTATGTACAAGAATATAACTACTATAATACCGCCCCTATGTACAAGAATATAACTACTATAATACTGCTCCTATGTACAAGAATATAGCTACTATAATACTGCTCCTATGTACAAGAATATAACTACTATAATACTGCCCCTATGTACAAGACTATAACTACTATAATACTGCTCCTATGTATAAGAATATAACTACTATAATACTGCCCTCTATGTACAAGAATATAACTACTATAATACTGCCCTCTATGTACAAGAATATAACTACTATAATACTGCCCCCTATGTACAAGAATATAACTACTATAATACTGCCCCCTATGTACAAGAATATAACTACTATAATACTGCTCCTATGTACAAGAATATAACTACTATAATACTGATCCTATGTACAAGAATATAACTACTATAATACTCCTCCTATGTACAAGAATATAACTACTATAATACTGCTCCTATGTACAAGAATATAACTACTATAATACTGCTCCTATGTACAAGAATATAACTACTATAATACTGCTCCTATGTACAAGAATATAACTACTATAATACTGCTCCTAAGTACAAGAATATAACTACTATAATACTGCTTATATGTACAAGAATATAACTACTATAATATTGCTCCTATGTACAAGAATATAACTACTATAATACTGCTCCTATGTACAGGAATATAACTACTATAATACTGCTCCTAAGTACAAGAATATAACTACTATAATACTACCTCCTATGTACAAGAATATAACTACTATAATACTGCTCCTAAGTACAAGAATATAACTACTATAATACTGCTCTTATGTATATGTACAAGAATATAACTACTATAATACCGCTCCTATGTACAAGAATATAACTACTATAATACTGCTCCTATGTACAAGAATATAACTACTATAATACTGCCCCCTATGTACAAGAATATAACTACTATAATACTGCTCCTATGTACAAGAATATAACTACTATAATACTGCCCCTATGTACAAGAATATAACTACTATAATACTACCTCCTATGTACAAGAATATAACTACTATAATACTGCCTCCTATGTACAAGAATATAACTACTATAATACTGCTCCTATGTACAAGCATATAACTACTATAATACCGCTCCTATGTACAAGAATATAACTACTATAATACTGCCCCTATGTACAAGAATATAACTGTTATAATACTGCCCCTATGTACAAGAATATAACTACTATAATACTGCTCCTATGTACAAGAATATAACTACTATAATACTGCTCCTATGTACAAGAATATAACTACTATAATACTGCCCCATATACAAGAATATAACTACTATAATACCGTCCCTATGTGTCTTAGGTTGGTCCAGGCTGTCTGACAGATGAGGGAGTGTATGACAATAGTTGGGCTCTGTAGCATTGCGTCCTTGTGTTATTAAGAACATATTGGAGCAGTTTCTCTCCAGAACACACATTATATTAATAGTGATGAGTAATTATTCCCATTCCCAGTTCTGTTGGTTTTCGGGGGTGGAGGATCCATCTTGTTCAGACGTTGTAGTTCTGGATGTGTTTACTCTGATTTTCAGTTTTTTTCCACTTAACATAATATCAATGTAAAGCACTATAATATATATGTGACACTTATAACAGGCGATATACATCATATTGCGAGATGTATTAAACACTACCGTCACATAACCTTCCTCTGTGCTGCTGTGGACTGACTGTACCAGATATTGTCATGAGTAGACCACAACCTTAGCAGCAATGGGATCCTTGGAGAACCTCAGCATGAGGTCTTCCAACCAGTACCCCCTATTTAGGTTGGGAAGCAGTGGAGGGGAGTAAAAGCCCCCATACACATTGGAGTATGGCTGATCCCACTAAATTCAGGGGATTCGGCTGACTAGCTTACATGTATGAGGCTTCCTAGCACACTCCGATGTTGGGTGAAAGAAGGATTTAGCATGCTGAATTTCAAGATTTTGTTCTCACGAGTGATAAGCCACCACCAGAGCTCAGCCCGAGTATGCAAGTGTATGGGGAGGGTCAGAAGGAATAGATTATTATTATTATATTGCATGTTTTTGTATAGGTTACAAAAATATAACTGTTTTCCTCCAAAAACAACTCCACACTTGTCCCCAGGTGATGTGCAGCATTGCAGCCAACCCCCATTTACTTCACTGGAGTCATACGGCAATACCAGACACAACCTACAGACAAGGGTGGCGCTGTTTCTAGAAGAAAGCAGCTCCAGAAGTTATCCCTTCTGACCATTCCCATGCACACACTTTTAAGGAATTCTTTAGGATAAAGTGGAAAACCAGATAGGTGTAAAATAAAAAAGTCATACTCCCCTGTCCCCGCAATCTGTTGTTCAATTCCGGTCTCCCTATTCTCTCTGCTTCCGAATGGACCAGAAATGGAGAGGCATACGTGAACGCTATGGCCTCAGTGGTCACTGGTAAGGAACTGGTGACATAACAGAGTGATGTCATCGGTCCCTGACCCGCAACCACTGAGCTCACACATCAGCTATCACATCAGCCTCTCCACTTCTGGTCCGGCCAGTCCTAGCACCAGAGGGTATAGCGACCGCTGTTATACAATGTAGTGCCTGCCCCTCGTTTCCTACTTTTTCTTGGAGAACCCCTTTAACCACAAGTAACATTACATTGACATTTTTAATTGTTTTAAAATGTAAAAAGAAAATAAAAAAATTACTGGATATGAAAAAATAAATAAATAAATAAATATACTAAAAAAAAAAAAAAATACATAAAAATTAAGCCCTTTATATCACCCAAAATAGGCAAAAATTATTTAAGGAACCAAATAAGAAAGCACATTTAGTAAAAAAGAAAATCCAAAAATTTCTAGTAGCATCTCTATAGTCTCACCATGGATTGGGTATCACCTGGTAGCCGTTACATTGTGGAAGGTCCTGTATGTTTTTTACAGTGAGGCGCTGAAAGGGTTAATTGAGTGTGCGGGGCAGCATGGGTGGCCCGCCATAGTATCTGCTGTCCTTCACAGTGAGGCGTTCTCCGGGCACAGATCCATCATGTCTGAAATAAAATAAAAAAAAAAATTAAAAGGACTCAAAAAATTTTTTTTAGTTGCCGAGGCGGCCCTTGTGGGGTTTACTTCCTTATTAGGGCACACCTCTGTGGCTGGAGCTCACCTCTGGCTACAATCTAACACAAAATCATTAGATCGTGTATTTAATGGGAACATCTCTGATGGATTGGGATGGACCGTAGCCGATTTGGCAGAAAGAAGCCCGAGAGGGAAAATCCTATGTCTCCCGGCCTTATTTATGTGTGTCCTGCCCTAATCTGCCTCACCTCAAAGAGGACGGGTGTAGTGGGAGCGCACGCTCACTACGACTGTACATGGAGTCTGGAATATCTCACTAAACCCACAGAGATGCTGCGTTATTGGATTTTCTAGAATATTCAAATTTTTCTGCTGTTCTGACAGTTTGTTACAGTGTATCAGGGTAGGTAAAATGGATCAGTGTAGAATCCCAACTGACAAAGGATTATCTAGTACGGAGATAGTTGTAGCAGACCTTCTGCTATATGAGGTATCCATTCACTGATAGCAAGCAGAGGTAATGAAAATAGTGTGTAACTGAAAACATAGTAATAACATTGCTTAAAGGGAGTGTGTCACAGACCCCAACATATCATCCCAGCCCCGCAGATAGATAGGTTAGGTTCACCTGAATCAAACAGTGTTTTCCCCTTGTGAATCGCTGCCTCCGTTGCTGAGATATTGCAGTTTTTATCAATATGCAAATGAGCTTTTAGGGCATGATGGGCGCTGCCATTTCTCCAAATAGTTAATCTGCATATTAACAAAACATCAATATCTCGGCAACGAAAGCTCCAATTGAAAAAGGGAAAACATTGTTCAATTCAGGTGATCCTAACCTATGTATCTGGTGGGGGTTAATACCCTGGTTTCTGGTGACACACTCCCTTTAAAGGGATTCGAAAAACATGGCTGCAAACAGTGCCACACCCATCTACACACTGTATGTGGTATTTCAGCTCAGCTCTATTCTGTAACGGATCAGAGCTGCAATACCACTCTCAGCCTGTGAACAGGAGTGGCGCCATCTTTGGAAGAAAGCAGCCATGTTTTTCTAATTTTGGACAACCCCTTTAATTCAAGGATTTGATCTAGACATCCATAATATAATATTAAAAGGAGTCAATCTTCTTCATAATTTGAGTATAATGGCACAGGGCGCCGCGGCCTCGCATCCAGCTGAGACGCACATGTGGGCTTTGTTTCATACTGAATGGAAACGATACATCCCCTTAATTGGTTGCATGCTCATTGTGGCATTTTTATGCACAATTTGGGAGGGAGACAAATATTTCTGGGATTTTTTTTTGTCCCATGTCACTGGATCTGCTCTACTGGTTTCCAGTTATTCTAGAGTTTCAGGTCCCATCATGGTGGTGCGGTCGGCTTCTCGCCCATGCTACATGGCGACTTCAGGCGTATAACGCCGGACAGTTGTGCTTCTCAATGCTACTTTTGCACAGTTGAACCAGTGTAACTTTAGCCTGTTTATTCAACCATCCTGCAACTTTTACATCCAATCTAATTGTTGCGAAAGTGTCACGTGTATATTGAGAAGTTACATGACGTCCATGCTACATGGAACTAGATGTACAACACAGGATGAACGTGCTTCTCCTGTCACTCGATGCTACTTTTCCAGAGTTAAAGAGAGTAACTTTATCTTATATGCACAACCATCCTGCAACTTTAACCATCCAACTTGACTTTTGCACTGCTGCATAGAACTCCATATGTATGATTCTGGATGGTTGCACCTCTCCAGTCATTAGATGCTCTTTTCCACAGTTGAACTAAGGCAGCTTTCTTCAATTTTCACAGCCATCCTGCAACTTTTACTATCCATCCTGTATGCTGCAATGTAGAGTCACATTGTGTATACAGTATTTTGAAGTAACTTGGCTCATGCTGCATGGCAATTCCAGACATCTGTTCGACACAGTTATGCCTCTCCAGTCACTACATGCAACTTTATCCTATTTGCGCAACCAACCTGCAACTTTTACCATCCAACCTGTTATACCATAATATGAAGTTACCTGGTGCCCATACTACATGGCAATTCCAGATGTAGAACATCAGACAGTTAAACTTCCTCAGTCACATGAATCTACTTTTGCACAGTTGAAGCGAAACAACTTTATCCTATTTGCACAACCATACCGTCCTGCAACTTTTACCATCCAACCTGACTGTTGCACCATAGTGTCACTGTATATGTTAGAGCTACCTACCACCATGGTCTCAATGAGTAATGACATCAACTCACAGTAAGTAATACTGCAGTAATGAGTATAGTAATTTAGTATTGTAATGAGTCTTAAAGGGGACGCTTGCTTTTTTTTTTTTTTTTTTTAAAGAAACGGGGTTTCAGTTGGGTCTGAAGTACCATACATCAAATATATCAGTGATACCGCTACACAGTGATCTTGCATGTGTGACTGCTGTGTAAATATCACCATAATGATGCAGGGCATATATATTTGCATGAAAAGGGATGTTTCTTGTTTAGAGGTAGTCGTAGTCAGAAGAAGGGGCGGGGCTTAAAATGAGATGTGATGGTTCTAAACCTATGAATTCTTCTTGTTTTCTGTCTCTGCAGCAATTACAATCTCACCTCCCTGAGGCCATATTATCAGGTGGATGATACCGAGGATAACCCGTACATCTGCTCATCTCACCGAGACAATGGGATGTTGAAGTGCCAGGACATCCCCCCCAAAATCGACTGCTCCAATTTCAACTTCCCAGAATTCGGCAGCAGGAACAACTGTGATCTAAACCAGTACTACAACGTATGCAAACCCGGAGATCTGAATCCTCACAAAGGGGCCATTAATTTTGATAACATTGGCTACGCCTGGATAGCCATTTTTCAGGTGAGCAAGTCTGTATTTTTGAAGGTGGGGGCCAATTTAGGATGGTTGGGGCCCCAAGGGAAATGTAGTCATAGACCTGTATAGCCCAGTTAACGCATTCACTTCATGTACTGTATGTCAATCTTAAATTCATATGGCCCAGGGGCCATTGCAGTCATGGGCCTAAGGGCGTTGCCACTAGGGTGCATTAGATGGTACCATATCAGTATGGGATTGGTAGGAAGGCGCCTTCAGGTTGCTTTTTAGATTTCTGTCTTCGTCTTGTCCCGCTGTCACTTCTGATTCCTTTACACTCTCCCGTCAGATACGTCCTAATCGCATTTCACCCATCTCTAACGCGTTTTACATGAATTGTCGCAATTTCGTGCTCCTTCATTTAATTACTCATAACTGCATTGTGTATATTCCGTGCGGTTCTCTTGGCAGCCCGCTAACTCAGTCATAACGAAAAGACACGTTCCCCGAAGAATACAGATATACAGATATACTGTGGGGGAGTCTTAAAGGACCATTACAGTCTTAGAGGGTTTGTCCAGTTTTATGTAACATTAAGGCTAAGGCCCCACGTAGCGGGCCGCAGAAACAAAGCGCTGTGGGAAAAAATGCAATGCATTGCCACCGCGCTTTCTCCTGCAACGCTTTTCACAAAACAGACTTTCTGCTTCCATTATACCTATAGGAATATACCTCCCCTCCCTCCTCTCTCTGACCCAACTACAGAAAACTCAAGCTGCTCCCCCTCCTGACACTGTGGGCCCCATAGCAACTGCTATGGCTGCTACAATGGTAGTTATGACCCTAGTCTGGTGATCTCTACAAATATTCACCCCATGCAACTGAATAGAATGGCAGAATGCAAGTAAAGACTGACACATATTCATAGTAGTAATCAAGATAGAAGGCTTGTAACTCTGTATAGGCCTTTCAGACTCCATGGAAAAGCTGGGTGACCACACTGTAGTAGCTGCATCAGGTTCACAGATGAATAGAAAAATAAAATGCTTTGTACAAGAAAATATCTTTAGAATGGTCTGAAATCCATTAATATGATACAAAGGTCCAAGTAGACATTGTGTTATGCGATAAAATTGTGGTTACCTCTAGCCACCACTAGGAGGAGTTCAGGAGCTTACCGCATACTGTATATATAATAAAGACAACAATAGAAATGTCTACAGTGAGTTCCTGAGCTCCCTCTAGTGGTGGCTGCAGGAACTAGAATTTTATCATTTAACTCTATGTCTAGGCAGGGGATTTGGAGCTCTGTATCAGAGAATCAGATCTACGACCACTTTAAAGATATCAGGAAATAAATCGGCAGAAATATTCCACCTGGAGTTAAAAAGTGGACATTCCCTTTAAGGATTCTTAGCAGAGATAAGTGTGTTAAGTACATGTTGTGTTTTTGTGCCGCTGTGTCTGTGCTGGGCTGTAGGGTGAGGATGGCGGCGTGTCGCTGGACGCCTTTCAGCTTCTCTTTCCATATGGCTGTGAATAAAGAAGAATGTTATAGCTCTGGGTGTAAATGCAGATAATACCGCCACCGAGAGAGCCAGAGATTGACAGCGCGGATGAAACCGCCAGGAAATTGACTGCTCAGTGTTATGCTCAGACACGGCCGCTCTTACCCAGCTCAAATTTATAGTTGTGCAAATTCAGAGGGAGCAGGAGGCATTTATCATTATGGGTAATGAATAGCCCGGAGTCCGCCGCCCTCATACCCCGCACAGGGGTCTGTACTACCTAACAAGCACTATTGTCATTTTATTGCAATTATTTTAAAAAATTCTCAAAATGACCACCTTACGGCTTTCCTGAAATCCTGAATGGCAAGTCTGCCTAGTTATATGGAGCTTATTAAATTTATTTCAATATATTTATGAAATTTATAACAGTGGTGTCTTCTTATGTGCCAGGGGTGTGACATACCACCTATAGGAAGTGTGTCATACCAGGACCAAAGTGTAACTGCTATATCTCCGCCCCCTATAGGTGGGTTATATCTGCCACATCATCGCCCCCTATAGGAAGTGTGTCATACCAGGACCAAAGTGTAACTGCTATATCTCCGCCCCCTATAGGTGGGTTATATCTGCCACATCATCGCCCCCTATAGGAAGTGTGTCATACCAGGACCAAAGTGTAACTGCTATATCTCCGCCCCCTATAGGTGGGTTATATCTGCTACATCATCGCCCCCTATAGGAAGTGTGTCATACCAGGACCAAAGTGTAACTGCTATATCTCCGCCCCCTATAGGTGGGTTATATCTGCTACATCATCGCCCCCTATAGGAAGTGTGTCATACCAGGACCAAAGTGTAACTGCTATATCTCCGCCCCCTATAGGTGGGTTATATCTGCTACATCAGTGTCCCGTATAGGGGGTGTGCCATATCAGGACCAAAGTGTAACTGCTATATCTCCGCCCCCTATAGGTGGGTTATATCTGCTACATCATCGCCCCCTATAGGAAGTGTGTCATACCAGGACCAAAGTGTAACTGCTATATCTCCGCCCCCTATAGGTGGGTTATATCTGCCACATCATCGCCCCCTATAGGAAGTGTGTCATACCAGGACCAAAGTGTAACTGCTATATCTCCGCCCCCTATAGGTGGGTTATATCTGCCACATCATCGCCCCCTATAGGAAGTGTGTCATACCAGGACCAAAGTGTAACTGCTATATCTCCGCCCCCTATAGGTGGGTTATATCTGCTACATCATCGCCCCCTATAGGAAGTGTGTCATACCAGGACCAAAGTGTAACTGCTATATCTCCGCCCCCTATAGGTGGGTTATATCTGCCACATCATCGCACCCTATAGGAAGTGTGTCATACCAGGACCAAAGTGTAACTGCTATATCTCCGCCCCCTATAGGTGGGTTATATCTGCTACATCATCGCCCCCTATAGGAAGTGTGTCATACCAGGACCAAAGTGTAACTGCTATATCTCCGCCCCCTATAGGTGGGTTATATCTGCCACATCATCGCCCCCTATAGGAAGTGTGTCATACCAGGACCAAAGTGTAACTGCTATATCTCCGCCCCCTATAGGTGGGTTATATCTGCCACATCATCGCCCCCTATAGGAAGTGTGTCATACCAGGACCAAAGTGTAACTGCTATATCTCCGCCCCCTATAGGTGGGTTATATCTGCTACATCATCGCCCCCTATAGGAAGTGTGTCATACCAGGACCAAAGTGTAACTGCTATATCTCCGCCCCCTATAGGTGGGTTATATCTGCTACATCATCGCCCCCTATAGGAAGTGTGTCATACCAGGACCAAAGTGTAACTGCTATATCTCCGCCCCCTATAGGTGGGTTATATCTGCTACATCATCGCCCCCTATAGGAAGTGTGTCATACCAGGACCAAAGTGTAACTGCTATATCTCCGCCCCCTATAGGTGGGTTATATCTGCTACATCAGTGTCCCGTATAGGGGGTGTGCCATATCAGGGCCAAGGTATATCTGTGGTATGCCATACCAGTACAAGGGTCTAACTGGTACATCAACGCCCCCTATAGGTAGTGTGCCGTACCAGGACAAGGGTATAACTGCTACATCAGCGCCCCCTATAGGGGTTTGCCATACTAGAATCATAGTGTAACTGCTACATCAGCGCCCTCTATAGGTACATCAGCGCCATCTATAGGGGGTTGTGGCATACCAGGACCAGGATATAAGTTTTACAACTGCTCAGGGAGTAACTGAGACATTTTTGCCCCCTATAGGGGATTTGTCATATGAGGGACAGGGTGTAACTGCTACCCAGGCTGAACCCTAACTCTAACACTCTGACCCTAAGCCCCTTACAATATCCCTAGACTTGCACCCACAATAGGGAGATCGCATAGTACACAACAAATAGATGGTGGCTACGGTAATGCCATAGGGGGCAACACATTTCACATTTATTATTGTCTTCGTGGACTCGTAATTAATAGTCAGGACCGATGCGGTAACGTCTCGTATGGTATTCTGTACGGCCTCGTAACCTCTATCTATCTATCTATCTATCTATCTATCTATCTATCTCATATCTATCTATCTATCTATCTATCTATCTATCTATCTATCTCATATCTACCTCATATCTATCTATCCCATATCTACAGTGCTAGCCAAAAGTATTGGCACCCCTGCAATTCTGTCAGATAATACACAATTTCTTCCAGAAAATGATTGCAATCACAAATGCTTTGGTAATAATATCTTCATTTATTTTGCTTGCAATGAAAAAACACAAAAGAGAATGAAAAAAAAAGTCAAATCATTGATCATTTTACACAAAACTCCAAAAATGGGCCGGACAAAAGTATTGGCACCCTCAGCCTAATACTTGGTAGCACAACCTTTAGACAAAATAACTGTGAACAACCGCTTCCAGTAACCATCAATGAGTTTCTTACAATGCTCTGCTGGAATTTCTCCAGGTCCCTGAGATGTGAAGGCCGCCTTCTCCAAACTGCCATTGTGAGATCTCTGCACAGGTGTTCTATGGGATTCAGGTCTGGACTCATTGCTGGCCACTTTACAAGTCTCCAGTGCTTTCTCTCAAACCATTTTCTAGTGCTTTTTGAAGTGTGTTTTGGGTCATTGTCCTGCTGGAAGACCCATGACCTCTGAGGGAGACCCAGCTTTCTCACACTGGGCCCTACATTATGCTGCAGACTTCATAATGTCATGCACACGGTCAAGCAGTCCAGTGCCAGAGGCAGCAAAGCAACCCCAAACATCAGGGAACCTCCGCCATGTTTGACTGTAGGGACCGTGTTCTTTTCTTTGAAGGCCTCTTTTTTTTCCTGTAAACTCTATGTTGATGCCTTTTCCCAAAAAGCTCTACTTTTGTCTCATCTGACCAGAGAACATTCTTCCAAAAAGTTTTTGGCTTTCTCAGGTAAGTTTTGGCTTTTTTATGTCTGTGGGTCAGAAGTGGGATCTTCCTGGGTATCCTACCATAGAGTCCCTTTTCATTCAGACGCCGACGGATAGTACGGGTTGACACTGTTGTACCCTCGGACTGCAGGGCAGCTAGAACTTGTTTGGATGTTAGTCGAGGTTCTTTAGCCACCATCCGCACAATCTTTCGTTGAAATCTCTCGTCAATTTTTCTTTTCCGTCCACATCTAGGGAGGTTAGCCACAGTGCCATGGGCTTTAAACTTCTTGATAACACTGCGCACGGTAGACACAGGAACATTCAGGTCTTTGGAGATGGACTTGTAGCCTTGAGATTGCTCATGCTTCCTCACAATTTTGCTTCTCAAGTCCTCAGACAGTTCTTTGGTCTTCTTTCTTTTCTCCATGCTCAATGTGGTACACACAAGGACACAGGACAGAGGTTGAGTCAACTTTAATCCATTTCAACTGGCTGCAAGTGTGATTTAGTTATTGCCACCACCTGTTATGTGCCACAGGGAAGTAACAGGTGCTGTTAATTACACAAATTAGAGAAGCATCACATGATTTTTCAAAGGGTGCCAATACTTTTGTCCACCCCCCTTTTTTATGTTTGGTGTGGAATTATATCCAATTTGGCTTTTTGACAATTGTTTTTGTGGTTTTCCATTGAAGACAAATTAAATGAAGATATTATTACCAAAGCATTTGTGATTGCAATCATTTTCTGGAAGAAATTGAGTATTATCTGACAGAATTGCAGGGGTGCCAATACTTTTGGCCAGCACTGTATCTATCTATCTATCTATCTATCTATCTATCTTTCTCTCTATCTACCCATTCATCCATCTCTTTTATAGGTATTTTTATGAGCCGGTGCTGCACAATCTGTTGTTCATTTGCTTTTACAGCACAAGGTTAGGGAGTAACATTTGAAGATTTAGGATTTTCCTTGGCTCACTGAAGTCCTAATCTGCACCCCTCCTTTCCTCGGAGAACTCCCACAAATCATCCAGATGGGCAGTGATGTGACAGACAGCGAGCAAGAGAAAATGGAAGAGGGAGAGCTTTCATTTAGGGCTGGTGACAGCGCTGCTAATCAGATCAGACATTACATGCATGAGGTGTGTGACAAAGTACTCTGCTGCGCAGGAGACACCCCGCCGCCTGCTGCCGTGTACAGCAACAGCGCTGTCTCCTTGGACTGGTTGGCTACCAACTCCAGGCATTGTACTGACACCCTATATAATATTTCTCACCTCCCCTGCCCAAAAAAAACTAAAATGAACCCAGTCCAAAAGTATTGTTAATGTGGTTCTCTACTTGGGATTACCCCTCTTTGCTATAAGAGTCCCGTGACTATAAAGTAAGAGTGTTCTGCTGTGACCCCCAGACATCATCTGTAATCTGTAGAAGAACCTGACAACGAGTGTTCAGTTTCCCTGCAGCTCCCCCACTGGTGAAATAAAGTATTACATAGTTTGCTTTGAAATCAGTGGACTACTTGTGTATTGCATGGACATGCCAAGTTCTCCAGGAGTGAGAGACACTCTTTGCAGTCACCCTATGCTTTGGGCAATTGATGTGGGTTCTGAATAAAGGGGTAGGGGTAATCAAGACCCCAGTTCTCATGATCCTACAGTCAGTCCCACTGATTTAGCAGCTATCCCCCTATCCAGTGGGTAGGGGATAACATTATTAGCAGAACATCCCTTTAAGTTTTTAGAACCTGTCCAGTCACTCTATAATAATAATGACTTTTCATTATACTAGGTAACCTCCCTGTCCTGGACTCCAGACTGATAGCCCTGATACACTGTAACAATGTTTCCTCTGTGTAGGTCTATCAAATTGGGACACATTTTAGCCTTTGAATGTAAACATTTTAGCCTAGAAACGTGTGCAAAATCCCTTTAAAGAGAACCTTTCACCATCTCCACCAACTCAAACTCATTGCATCCTTCAATAGGCTCTGCTTCACTGATTCCGGGACAGTTGGAATTTTTTCTCTGTCCACCACCATTCCCCGAGCAATCGGTGTTGTTAGTTTCAGCACTCAATAACCTAATTAGGCTCCCTACTATTCGGTAGGCGGGTCTGGAATGGAGAAGGTAGTCTGAGACCGCCCATCTGATAGTAGGGAGCCTAATTAGCGTATTGGGTGCTGAAACTAACAGCACCGATTGCTCGGGAATGGTTGGGGCTAGAGAAAAAATTCCAACTGTGCCGGAATCAGTGGGTTGAGGCTATTCACGGGTGTAAAGAAGTGGAGGTGGTGAAGTGTCCCCTTTAAGGATCAGCAATTACAATATCCGCATCAGGCAACTCTTACTATGTCACTTGCTATCACCAGATGTTCCCCCTTAGGCGAAAGCTCCGCTCTGTACGCACTTCCACTGTAAGTAAACCTATTAACTTCCAAATGCGGTATCTAAGCACATCTACCTGCAGGCCTAATCCTCCTAATTCCTCCAAATTGATAGGGAATCAGGTGGATTAAGCAGAGCTGAGGAGTGAAACGCTGGGACCGGAGGCGCAGATACAAGCTCTGACTACTGGACAGAATGAAGACTCTCTTCCTTGGCATGTCATACAAGACGGATGCGTCCCGCTCTGCCAAGCCCGCTAATGGAGACACAAATTACACGCAAATTGCTATTGGCACGAAGAAAATCCACATCGTATTTCCTGGAAATTCCTGTGATGTAGTGATTTCATCTTCTCTCTGCTATTCCATAATCTTATTATGACTGAAGAAATAAAGGTGTAAAGTGTTACATTGTCACTAGCCACAAGATGCGTCCTTCCCCTGCTCTTGATGTAGCAGAGTTGAGTTTGTCATTTAGTGTAATGCATGTGCTATCCATGGTTACAGCTAAGGTCAGATACAGCAGACCCATTTGATATGGACAGATATAGCAGAGCTGAATTTGTTATTTGGTGCAATTCATGTATTTTTCTGTGGTTTTTAGCGCCACAGCCACTGTCAGATTTGGTAGATGCATTTCGTATAGACAGATGTAGCAGATTTAAGTTTGTCATTTGGTCTAATTTATGTGTTCTATGTGGTTATAGCACTACATCCAACATCATGTAAAGCAGATGTACTTGGTATAACAGATGTAGTCGTAATGATTTTGTCATTTGAACTAATTCATGTGTTTTCAGTGGGAACAGCGCTGCAGCCAACATTCTGCACTGCAGATAGACTTTATGTAGACATACTGAATTGAGTTTGTCGTTTGGCCCAATTCTCATGTTGTCTGTGGGTACAGCACTCTGCAGAATGCACTTGATAGACATAGATGTAGCAGAGCTCAGTTTGTCCTTTGGCCCAGTTCCTGTGCTATCAGCGGTTTTACATAGGACTGCTGTGAAACCTTCTGCATGATATCATCCCATATTGTTAACAGGACACACAGACTAATAACATAACCTAGTTAGCTCTGCTACATCTGCTGTTAATTATATTAACTTTCAATGTGGTGGTAATGGATATGTAATAAGAGCTCATTAAAACAGGCCAGTACAAGGTGAAATAAATGTAATATCTGTCAAATGCTAAAATTAATGCCAGTCTGGAACCTAGGAAAGCTAGGTGACGGACCTCAGCTGTTGTTCTTTAAATTAACTATTTGTGGGTCAACCTCCATTCACCGGTGTCATTGTAGTTAGTGTTCAGACATCATCCTCTTTGGTAGCGACCAGTTACTAGTAAATCTATTTATATTAGAGGTCTGGGAAAGGCCACGTAATCCAAGAGGGAGAAGGCCCTGTCCATGGCTGCGTTCTCAGAGCAGCATCCGTGGTCACATGATGTGGCGAGTCCGCATCTGTCACTATTTACTTTCCCAGGTTGTAAATACTCATGCAGGCCTGAGAAGTCCCAAAATATAGATATAACACTCATCTCCATTCGCTACCCAACTTTAGCCTACATAATACCGCCATATACTGTAAATATATGCCCTTATATCATATAGAGCCCATATAATATCACCAAATAATGACAGGATAATACTTCCATATATGGCATAGTCTATATAGTTCCACCATAAAGTGCCAAGGTAATAGACATCCTATAACCTAGCTACACTACGAAATAGTGTAAAGATAATACTGACATATACAGTCCATATAATGCTGCTCTATACTGCCAAGATAATATTGTCTTATTTAACGTATATAACACCACCATATACAGCCCATATAATACAACCATATAGTGCCAAGATAATATTGTCATATACAACCCATATAACACCACCATATAGTTCCAAAATAATAGTCGTACATAGCCTGTATGATACCACAGTGTAATACTTCATTTGTCCTCTGGGGTTGCTGCAGGGAAATTGAACACCTGCTACAAGAGTCCCAAACTGATTACATCTGATTCCTGGGGTCCCAATAGGGGGTCAGCCAGTCATCAGCTTGAAGACCCTCCTAAAAGGGATTTTCCGCAGTGGAGGACTCTTTTAGTGGGCCGGATTGACTCTATATAAAATGGAAGTTTCTCTTTAACTGTGAGGGATCTGGATGTGAATGTCTACCAGTCTGTGGGTTGGGGGGGAGAGTAAAGGGGGAGCGATGTGCTGGGAAAAAAACAATGATGCCAAATTTAGAAAAATAAGCAATTTCATGGTCCTTGCGGCGTTAAAAAAAGAACAAAATGCTGATTATGCAGCGTCCTGAAGTAAGGATGAAATATGCGTCTCCATAGAGGCAGACCCCAATGTTACTGCGCAAAACACAAACACCACATGAGGTCTTCCATGGGACGGAGGCGGCTGTTTTTCATTGTACATGCTGAGCGGTATACAACTGCATCTGTTTTATGTCCTGAATATCTACTATTTTGTGTATCTACCGCCATCATGTTGCAGGCCAACATTTTTTTTAAAGAAAAATCTGCAGTTAATGCAAATGTAGTACACAAACCAATTAACTCCAAGTGTCTAGGGTACTGAGAGGGTTAATACCGACCTCCCTAGTGGTCTGGGGCAAGGAAGACATAACTTAACCATACCTGGAGGCCTAGGGCAGCAAGGGGTTAAGTATTATAACCAGTGTCCCATTAATTGGTCACCTACCTGTGACAACCATGCGCAGAACACATGGACACATTCTGATTCCAGTCTGACAAATGGTTAACTTTATTTTGTGTATACTGAGGGTTCAGCCTTAGAAATCCCTGGCAATCAGTTGTTATTGCTAAAAGAATCAGCATCGACCCCTACAGGAGAAATGCAGAATTACATGCTGGCTATTCAAATCAATGACAGACTATATGATATATAGGCCAGTCAGTGAAAGTCAACTATGGAATACTGTGTCCCATGTAAAAGAAAATAACTATTTTAATACTCCCCTTTTTTTAAAAAAAAAAATATTTTTATACTCCCCCCGCTATGTACAAGAATATATATCTATTATAATACTGCTCCTATGCACAAGAATATAACTACTATAATACTGCCCTATGTATAAGAATATAACTACTATAATACTGCTACTATGTACAAGAATATAACTACTATAATACTGCTCCTATGTACAAGAATATAACTACTATAATACTGCTCCTATGTACAAGAATATAACTACTATAATACTGCCCTATGTATAAGAATATAACTACTATAATACTGCTCCTATGTACAAGAATATAACTACTATAATACTGCTACTATGTACAAGAATATAACTACTATAATACTGCTCCTATGTACAAGAATATAACTACTATAATACTGCTCCTATGTACAAGAATATAACTACTATAATACTGCCCTATGTATAAGAATATAACTACTATAATACTGCTACTATGTACAAGAATATAACTACTATAATACTGCTCCTATGTACAAGAATATAACTACTGTAATACTGCTCCTATGTACAAGAATATAACTACTATAATACTGCCCCTATGTACAAGAATATAACTACTATAATACTGCCCTGTATGTACAAGAATATATATCTACTATAATACTGCTCCTATGCACAAGAATATAACTACTATAATACTGCTCCTATGTACAAGAATATAACTACTATAATACTGCTCCTATGTACAAGAATATAACTACTATAATACTGCCCCCTATGTACAAGAATATAACTACTATAATACTGCCCCTATGTACAAGAATATAACTACTATAATACTGCCCCGTATGTACAAGAATATATATCTATTATAATACTGCTCCTATGCACAAGAATATAACTACTATAATACTGCTCCTATGTACAAGAATATAACTACTATAATACTGCTCCTATGTACAAGAATATAACTACTATAATACTGCCCTATGTATAAGAATATAACTACTATAATACTGCTACTATGTACAAGAATATAACTACTATAATACTGCTCCTATGTACAAGAATATAACTACTGTAATACTGCTCCTATGTACAAGAATATAACTACTATAATACTGCTCCTATGTACAAGGATATAACTCTATAATCGCTCTATAATACTCCCCCCTATGTACAAGAATATAACTACTATAATACTGCTCCTATGTACAAGAATATAACTACTATAATACTGCTCCTATGTACAAGAATATAACTACTATAATACTGCCCTATGTATAAGAATATAACTACTATAATACTGCCCCCTATGTACAAGAATATAACTACTATAATACTGCCCCTATGTACAAGAATATAACTACTATAATACTGCCCCGTATGTACAAGAATATATATCTATTATAATACTGCTCCTATGCACAAGAATATAACTACTATAATACTGCTCCTATGTACAAGAATATAACTACTATAATACTGCTCCTATGTACAAGAATATAACTACTATAATACTGCCCTATGTATAAGAATATAACTACTATAATACTGCTACTATGTACAAGAATATAACTACTATAATACTGCTCCTATGTACAAGAATATAACTACTGTAATACTGCTCCTATGTACAAGAATATAACTACTATAATACTGCTCCTATGTACAAGAATATAACTACTGTAATACTGCTCCTATGTACAAGAATATAACTACTATAATACTGCTCCTATGTACAAGGATATAACTTCTATAATACTGCCCCCTATGTACAAGAATATAACTACTATAATACTGCTCCTATGTACAAGAATATAACTACTATAATACTGCTCCTATGTACAAGAATATAACTACTGTAATACTGCTCCTATGTACAAGAATATAACTACTATAATACTGCTCCTATGTACAAGAATATAACTACTATAATACTACCTCCTATGTACAAGAATATAACTACTATAATACTGCTCCTATGTACAAGAATATAACTACTATAATACTGCCCCCTATGTACAAGAATATAACTACTATAATACTGCCCCCTATGTACAAGAATATAACTACTATAATACTACTCCTATGTACAAGAATATAACTACTATAATACTGCCCCTATGTACAAGAATATAACTACTATAATACTGCTCCTATGTACAAGAATATAACTACTATAATACTGCCCCCTATGTACAAGAATATAACTACTATAATACTGCCCCCTATGTACAAGAATATAACTACTATAATACTACTCCTATGTACAAGAATATAACTACTATAATACTGCCCCTATGTACAAGAATATAACTACTATAATACTGCTCCTATGTACAAGAATATAACTACTATAATACTGCCCTATGTATAAGAATATAACTACTGTAATACTGCTCCTAAGTATATAACTACAGTAATCCTGGATTGTGTTTAGGTGTGAATTAACCCCAATTGGATTTTTATGTAATTTCTTTGCCTGGTCTTATTCTAATATTCGCTCTTTCTTCTCCCGCAGGTTATAACCCTGGAAGGGTGGGTGGAC
The DNA here is from genome assembly GCA_947044405.1 of Leptodactylus fallax. Taxonomy (NCBI): domain Eukaryota; kingdom Metazoa; phylum Chordata; class Amphibia; order Anura; family Leptodactylidae; genus Leptodactylus; species Leptodactylus fallax. The sequence continues at coordinate 521,803 of CAMRHE010000106.1, forward strand.
ATCATGTACTATGTCATGGATGCACATTCTTTTTACAATTTTATATATTTTATACTACTTATAATAGTAAGTATCACATTTGTCACATTTGTCTACCAGATGTTGGGAGTTCACCAATTTTTCTCTGCAAAATTTCTGCAAAAAGTTCTCCAGATTGTGACATCACTTTATGGTCTGGGATAAATTTAGTCCTAGAAGTGTCATTCTATATTACTTTTTTTTTCCTTTATCCAATTTCTTTTAGATTTCACAATCATTACAGCTTGTCTTGTGTTACTTACTACGTAATGGGTGGTAGGGCCGTTGATGGAAACAAAGGATTTGGCCAATGGGTGACCACTTAGAAACAGCATTGACACTTATATGGAATTGAAGTGGGGGTGGAGCATATTAGGGCCCAAAAATGAGGTCCATGATGTCCAACAACATAAAGCTGATCACTTGGCGATGGGGTCTGTGACTATTTCGGGTTATCGTCAGTACTGGTTTAGATTCAGGAACATTTTGATTCAGCATTCAAGAGGTTAATGTGAAATTACAGTCTATAATATCCACAAATTGTTTCCGTATGTAGACAGAGACATCTCTAATTAGGATCCCGCCGTCAAAAACAATGTAACAAAAACATTTGTTTTTGTTTACAAGTTGTGTTTACACAGGCACAGGCGAAAAAATGGATAAAACTCGAAAGAATCCCCTTTTTTTTACTAAACACAAACAATTTGTGTGTAGAAAATACCGTAATTTGACAAATTAAGGCTACAGTCACATCTGCATCGGAGTCTCCGTTCGGAGTTTACGGCGAGGAGTCCGTCAGAAATCCGAGATGAAAAAAATCCAGCAAGTCCAACGTTGTTTGGGGAATTATATAATGGGCACCCTGTCTACTATGGACACTGTGATCTTATAGTTAATGGGGTCCCTATGGATCTGTTGTTGTTATCTGTCATTAGACAGCCAGTTTTTCCATTCTTCTGGTTCTGTGATGGACCAGAACAATGGACAGAAGAACGCAGATGTGAACGCACCCTTAGTATTTCAGGTACTTTCCCTACATGAATCCTCCTGATGGGGCCTCAGATTTTACACTCTACCCAGTCCATATGTATCCTCCCTTTTTGACAACCCTAATAATTTATGGAATGGGGTCACCCTTTAAAGTGTAATCCCAATTTTGCACAAAAAGTTAGAATTGCTCAAACAGCTATTTACTAATATAATAATGTGAGATAACTTCCTCTGTTGGGACGAAGGCTATATTCTTAAAGGGGTTTTCCTATGAACATAACTTTATTTAAATTGGTAGACAATTAAAAGTTAAACATTTTTGTAAATATAAATAAGTAAAAATTTTGCAGTTTTATACGTAAACTTTCTCTAACCATCTTAGTGATGACAGTTGTCTTGATCGGTTTCCAATGGACACGACCATGAATGCAGGAACTTTCTATGGTCTGACAGCCATGATTTTCTTAGTGTGGCTGGGTTATCTTCTCATACATGCAGTGTCCCTTCCTGATACCCTGGCAACAATAAAGAATCATGGTTGGGTTTCTGACAAGTCCCAGACCATAGAAAGTTCCTGCATTGATAGTTTTATCCAATGGTAACTGATCAAGAGAAAAGACCGTCACCACTAAGATGGTTAGAGAAAATCTATAAAATGCTTTAAAAAATTTTTTACTAACATGTTAGAGAAGCACTGCTCTATTACAGTACAGTAATGGGCTATATATCAACGCTATATGAATAGTATAGTTCCTATAAATATAAAAGTGTAACTACTTCTCTGGATAGTTTAGTAAATATCATCCAAAAACACCTATAATGCATGGCCAGGGAGATTTATATCATATGATAAATCTTTACCCAGTTATGCCCATCAGGGGTTGTAGCCTCACCCATTGCGGTCCCTCAGATCAAAGCAAAAATCAGGTTTGTTGAGAAGCAGAAGTCCGGTTATTTTTTTTATTTACAGAATAATATATTTAGTATCTCATTTCTAAAATCCCTGAGAGTCAAAGATTTGGATATGTCGCAGTATTTTTGAACAGTAAATAGGTTTTTGCAGCTTTTTGTTAGTTATTATATGGTAACGCTTGCAATTTCTCTTTGGTTTTGCTGAGGCTCTTCCATGTTCCTCACTAAATAGCAGTTATCATTTCACAGACACTCTCTCTTCCCTCACCTGTAATCTATGGCAGTGCAAATGTGATCACATTAGATGGGTCACATATTTCCTATAGCTGTTGGCCAAAAGTCCATCCAGCCAAGAACTCTTCCTTATAGGTTCAGTGGGGAAGAGAGAATAATATCTACCAGGAGAACAGAGGACTGGGTATGTTGCTCAATTCTTTCTTCCCCAGTCAAATGGTGAACAAACTTTGGCTCAGCATTTCACCCATGCTAGATGGCCTAACCGTTCCACCAAAGTTGGTGGACATGGCTGACCTAAGTCTTATGTGTATAGTGGTGCCCCAACTCTTTCCCAAAAGTATATATTTAGGAAAGAAGGATGGGCATGTTGGATTCTGTTCTCTAAGTAGATAAGATGTCACCACAGTGGCCCAAGAACAGCCATTTCCCCTTCCCCCACTAAAAACATCGGTCAAGCATGTGGTTTATGGGAATGTCAGGAGGAACTTAAAGTATTTGGGTTGGTTTAGGCAGTAAAGGAGTTTTGCCATGAAAGTAAGTTATCCCTTATCCATAGGATATGGAATAACTTGCAGATCAGTGGGGATTTGACCTCTCAGACCCCTACTGACCGGAAGAATGGGGGTCTTTCATCCCTTGTTCTGAATGGAGCGGTGGTCTGAAGGACAGTGCTTGGCTATCTCGGGTACTTCTTTTGAAATGAATGGATGGATGCACTACTAGAACACCACTCCATTCAGAATGGATCTGAAAATTATTCCCTTTCCTATGGATACCAGATAACTTCCTTATGTGGAAAAATCCATTTAAAGGGGTTTTCTGGGAGTTGAATATGTGTTTGGTGGGGCTCCAATAACCAGGACCCCTGATGATAACCTATTTGAAGAGGTCACAACTCACTATCCTATGGATAGGTCATCAGTAAGTAAGTCCCGAGAAACCCTTTCAACTTATGAGAAGATCCCACCCAAATCCTTTGGATTTGCCAATGCCTCACTATTTGAGAAGGTCACCTGTTAACATGTACACACATTATATTGTGGTGCTTACTCCAAAAAGCAGAGTGGAAAGAAAATTGTTCTCCTTTGGGAGATCTTTGATATGTCTTCATGCGTTTCGTTCTAATAGACACTTATTGTGATGTTGAACATTGTGCTCAGCAGCTTCAGATCTCCTTTCAAGCCATTTTTATTTTCAATGGTTTATTCCCTCAGGTGGGTTCTTTCTTCATGATAAACTTGTGCCTGGTTGTGATAGCAACACAGTTTTCTGAAACGAAACAGCGGGAGAATCAGTTAATGCAAGAGCAGCGGGCTCGATACCTCTCCAACGACAGCACAATCGCCAGCTTCTCCGAGCCGGGAAGTTGCTACGAGGAGTTACTAAAGTACATCTGCCACATCTTTAGGAAAGTCAAGAGGCGGACGCTAAGGCTATATAATAATTGGCAAAACAAGAGGAGGAAAAAAGTCAACCCTAACAGTACTATGAACGGACAGGGCCGGGGCAGCAAGTGCAAAAGGAGAATCACTTCCATCCATCATCTAATTCATCACCACCACCATCACCATTATCACATAACTAATGGTAGTCCTCGTGGACCCAGGTCAAGCCCTGAGATATGTGACTTGGAGATGAAAATCATGAAGCCAAAAAGTCAACTTAGGCTTCTTCCCCCATCCCCAAGTCATCCGAATACATCACCCAATAGTGAGTCTGTCCATAGCATCTACCATGCGGATTGCCACCTTGAGGGACACCAGTTGAAATCCTGCAAGTCTTCCAATGCTTCCTCACACACCAAACTGGATGTTGGGCTCAACCACACCAACATGAACTATCCCACCATCCTGCCTTCCCCCACCCTTAAAACCAGCCCAGCAACCTTGCCGAAAGGGAAAAGAAGTGGCAGTACACCAGCCAGCTTGGTAAACAGCCCGGTCAGCTTGAATGCTGAGTCCTACGGAAAGATCCATCATCTAGTGGGAGAACATGGTAAGAAACACATCATGATTACGTTTAGTTCTGTGAGTTAAAATTTGGGAACCACCAGTTGGTTTATGATATGTTTGATGGGAGGTTCCCCAGGATATGTCATAAATGTTGGATAGATTTGGGTTTCACCTGTGGGGCCGTCACTCTTTCCATCCACTGTTAGACTGGCCAGCCAGAGTACCAGAGGGTCCTCCAGTGGGCGTAGGCTCTAAAACAATCATGGTCCAGCTGAAGATACCTAAATTTAAAGGGTACTGTGGTCTACAACCCTAGGGGTTGTTGGATGCTGGGCCCATAGAATTGTTTAATCTGTGGGCCCAAGGAGCCCTAGTCTGACACTATCTCAATCCACATTTTTGGGTTTTCTGTGATTCCCATAGTAGTGAATGGATAGAGAAATACACATGTGCCATTTCTCCAGTCATTCTACGCCTGGCCGTCATCTCATCAAGTGGGATGGGAGCCAGGGGGCCCTTGTTATGGAAATAACAAGTTGGGATCATTCATTCCCCTTTAATATTGCATCAATCTTATAAAGACTATGTGTTGAACACCAGCCATTGTATCTATCAGTCATGTTCCTTACTCCTCTACATTGAGCAGAAATGAGCAGGATTTTTGCAAGGATTGTCATTGAAAGTGAAGAACCATCTTGAAAGTCACTTGTCGGGTGCCAGAGCTAACTTTCAAGTACTCTATTAGGATATTTCATACTAACAGACAGATATCAATTGCAAAGTGTATCACTCTCCCTGGAGAACCCAGCATACCTGTACATTAGACAGAAATTTCACTGATTTTAATGGACGTCATGCAATTCCTTATTTCTCCTGTGGGGGTGCTACAGGTAAACTGAACACTTGCACAGTAATTGCTGCTAATAAGTTAATATCAGTATTCTGAGCTTTAGACATCACTTACAATATCTGCATTCTAGCTTCATTATGGTTTTCCAGTTTACAAAAAAGTTGGCTATTTTTAAAAAATTAGGTTACCAACCAGACACCCTGTAAAGTGTATTGTCAATCACCCCTTTCATCAAATCCATCCTTTAATAGGCTTCGCTCCTCTGATTCTAGCGCGGTTGGAATTTTTTCTCTAGTCACCACTGTACTTTGGTGTCTGATATTTTTACTAGACTCTCTAATGTCAAGTGGGTGATCTTGGGCAGGAACAGGAAAAGGGGGTGTGACTCTGAGATCTCACACTGCTCACCTCTGATTGGAGCTCTGAATCACGCCCCCTTTTTGCACCTGCCCAAGACCACCCACTTCACTTTAGGGAGCTTAGTAAGTGTAACAGGTACCAAAACTAACAGCACTGATTGCTTGGGAATGGTGGGAGCTAGAGAAAAAATTCCAACTGTGCCAAAATCAGTGAAGCCGCGCCTATTAAGGAGTTGAATTTGGAGGAGTTGGTGAAAGGTCTCCTTTAAGGGTTATGATGCGGATTTCCATAACTACAGCTTTACTCATTGTCCAGTGCACTTTACACAAGTTGCTACATCGGCTCAATTCTCAGTTTATTAAGTATTCCTGCTGGATTCTTGACTTGGCCGGGTCTGATCTGGCTTATGTAATAATGGCTGAAGGTAATAATCACAGTTGTGAATAACTCATTACTCTGCCCCGCAGCCGAGTGGAAGGAAATCACGAGCAATGGCTTCATAGCATGGGAACATAAACACTTAAGTATAATTGCATACATTTGCACTACATAAATAGCTGCGTGGTGATCTGGAGAGAAACAGCTCCATTAAAGAGAGACTAATGTCTAATACCGCCACTCTGCTGAGGAGATCGTGCACCGCTCCTGCTTCTTTTAGGTTAGCAGCAAAGTACGGAGTGTTCTCCGCAGCTTGTCACCCCCGTCGTGCTGTCACCATGCACCATTTACAAAATCCTGTTAACATCGCTCCACATTTACGGCAGCTCTGGGGTGCCCCTCTACTGTGAAAATACCAGGCACCTGCGTGCTGTCATAACGTGACATTGTCAGAGACTTTGAACCATAAGGTTTGTCCTGCAGAGACAAGTCATAACACCACAACTTCTGCAAAGTGGACAGCTGTCTATATGATATGAAGGTCTGCGGATTTCCTAGATGACCAGCTCCTGAGGTGACAACTGCTGCACTTCTAGAGACTCCTTCTAGCTATCCAGGTGTACCCAGTGTCGCACTGGCCCATTAAAGAACCAGAGAGTCCTCTGGTGGGCCCAGGCTTTAACACAAGAAAGGACCAGCAGAAGACACCCAAGTGTGAAGGCTACTATGGTCTATTTCCTAGGAGTTGTTGGAAAGTGGGCCCCCAGAATTTGACTTCAGTTCGACACTGAGTATACCTTGGTAGATGATTTTAGTTTCTCAGTTCTGTAAAACTTTTGACATGCCATAGTGACGTCAGAAGCTTCGATCATTGGTAGTGCAGGTGGTGAAACCTCCAAGGACAGAAGCACTTAGCTAAGCATTGTGTCCCTTAGGTTAGATCATCCTTTCTCAGAGAGTTGACCAAGCGGCTTATGGAGTCATAAAAAGTCTAGAGTCCACGTAAAAGTTGCCTCCTGACCGTGTGACCATCACAGTTATGGTTCTAATCTGGATGTAAGCATATGTTATTGAGTAAATAAAATGGCCGCCCCCTGTCTTCCTGCATACGCTACCACCTCCTCGAGATCAATTTCTCCCGGGACTTGGAAAGTCAAAACAAGACAAATTTTCAAAGTCTCTTTCCGTCATGTTCGGCTCGCCAGTGTTAATCTCCTAAACATTCCCTCAGGGATGGCGGCACCTATAAGCCGCTGTTCGGATCTCTTCATTGACAGCACATATGTTTAGATGAAAGCTGCGGACTGATTTGCATGTGTATAGTGAATTTAATGGAAGCCGTGGCTGTGTCAGCACTGCTGCTTCCCCCACAATGCTTACAGGAACGCTTACATTCGGCAGGCAGCAATATTAACTCTGTATTAAAATCTTCTTAGGCAAGAAGTCGGATTGTTTGAAGTTTCATGTCCTTTAATAATCCTGGTTTCTTGGATGATGTATGAAAAAATGTAAGGGTTTGATGGATGGTAGACGATCAACAGGTTCCCTTTTAAGTCCAGTATAATAGGCAACCAAGTAAACATAGGCCATACTTGCCAACTCTCCTGGAATGCTCAGTAGACTCCCAAAATAGGGGTGACCTCCCAGAGTCCCTGAAGAACTGGCAAATCTCCCAGGCCTGGTGGATGAAGGAGCTCTCTGTCTCTCTCTCTGTATGTGATGTGGGGTGGTTGGCACATTTTCTTTCATGTGTTACAAAAAGGAGGCATGACGTGCCACAAAGGGGCATGGTCTCGCCAAAAAAAAGGCCACCACCACTCTCCTAATATATCTCTCCCATTGTTTGGGCCCTAACTAACTTGCAAGCTCCCACCTAACCACAACTCAACTATGAACCTTCAGTATGAAATGATGGACGAACCTGGTTTCCAATGTCATGCCCAGTATTTGGTTTCCCCTACCTCATAGACCATGAAACATGTGACATGGGCCTCAAAAGCTTCATAAAGATCATATTTTAACCCATAAAGTATTAAGGTGTCCTTGGGGTTCCTTAAATATACACAAAAGGGTACTAAATGTAGGTTGTCAGATATATTTTTGGGTCCATGGGCTCTGGTCATTTGCCTACATGGGGTCCAGGTATTTCTGATGGTGGTACCTATACAGGCTATTGATATTTTCATAAGTAAGCCCCACCTCCAAGACCAAGAAAAGTTCCCTCAGCCAATCAGGAGCAACGAAAAGTTCATGTAACAGAATTCTATTAAATGAGTGTGAGCAGATGTGAAAAGAGCCTAAAGGTATATCTCTAGATCATTATAACATTATATTTTCCTTCCCTATTTCTCCTTATAGGCCTCTGCCGAAGTTCCAGCAAATTGTCAAGTTTGAGCGTCCCCTGTTCCTTGCCGAGTCCCCAGCCAAGCCAGATCATCTGCGAACTCCAGAACTGCGCTTACTGCGCCAATCTTCTGGAAAATCCAGAACTGGAACTCAGCGACTCTGACAGCTGCGAGTCAGACACCAACGGAGTGTATGAGTTCACGCAGGACTTGAGGCATGGAGACCAAAGAGATCCCGTCCAGAAAGGCAAGACATTTAAGAAGAAAGAGAAGGAGGTGAATAAGATCTGCAAACTCTGGGAAGAATTCACCAATCGTCTGAAAAGGATCGTGGACAGCAAGTACTTCAACCGGGGGATCATGATCGCCATCTTGATAAACACCCTCAGTATGGGCATCGAGTACCATGAACAGGTAGGTGAAGGTCTATAAGTTTTGTCTTAAGTTGGTTCACATCAAACATTTTTGACATATTCCCCCCAGGTTTCACTGGTAGACTTTCAAAACCTATTGCACGGCCAGAAAGCCACCAAGCTATATTTGTTGGACTCAGCTAGATGATGTAGGTAGGACTTTTGGTGAACCAACGGGTGCCTATCTATGGTCCCACTTTTTAGCATTTTGCTTCATTTGCCTGGCCCATAATACTCAACTGGGGAATTGATTTGGACATTATGGGCATCGAGTACCATCAACAGGTAGGTGAAGGTGAACAAGCATTGTCTTAAGTTGGTTCTCATCAAAACTCTTGACATGTTCCCACCAGACTAGGTTAGATTTGATTTGCAGACACTCAAAAAGTTATTGCAGGTCTAGAAAACCACCAAGCTGTATTTGTAGGACTTCTTTAGATGATGTAGATAGGACTTTTGGCAAGCCAACAGGTATCTATCTACGGGAGTCAATCTGTCTAATTTGCCTGGTTTTCCAATTTGTTGACCCATAATATTCTATGTAGGAATAAACCTGGAGATTACTTATTTCATGTTACACCAGCGCCCCCAATGGATTCTTCTGGAAGGATCTCTTGGGTTGACGGTTTTTGTCTTAGTGGCCAGGTAATTTCCATCTATGACTTAATGTCAGCTCTGTAGGGTCACCTTGAATCCATGTTATTTTGGATTAAAAAATTTCCAAAAAAAAGGGGTTTCATCTCTTGGGTCTTCTCCTGCTTCAGTTTGAGATTTCTAGTCCCAGGGAGGGTTAGATGAGGACACGGACATGAGGATCTCTTAGCGTTGCGAATTACACACAGAGTCACACGAGAGCCGTTAAATTGATGCTGAATTTCGAGGAAATTTGGCGCAATTATATTGTGCAGACATCTTTTTACTTGTGGCCGCAACAGCAGTCGCCACCCATCCGGGGGCCCCAAGTGAGCTCCATTGTCACTAATGAGGACATTGTGGGGTCCTTCTTGTTAGGAGAAGGCGATACCTAAAAGGTTAATTGGCTTTTCTTTCTCCGAACGCCAGAAAATGAAGATGAACAGGAAACTAAGACTCCAGAAGACGAGATCCGCTCTTTGTTGTGGCTTCCAGCAAATTAAATCAACTTTTTTTTTTTTCTCAACCACGGCTATGACAAGTGCTTTACCCAGGCGGATGGAATTTATTGCATATCACATCTCTTTTTGTGCATTGCCATTTCCTAAGGGAACCTCCGTAGTCATCAGCTTGTCTTAGAAGCGTGTACATCTGCATTTTATCCAGTCGCCGTCTTCTCCGCTAAGTGTTTATATTCAGCGTAGTCAGGTCTACAAAAAAAAGTAAAATATTTAAAATACAAAATCGAATTTAAAAATATAAAAAAGAATTCAATTTTGTATTATATTTGTATATTTTTGTTAGATTATATATTTCTTTAATGATATTATTTTTGGATATATTTTGGCACTTTTTAGTTATTTTATTTTTTAGCATTTTATATACGTATTTGTCACAATGATTATATTTTATAGGATACATTTTGTATATTTTTGATGTGAATACATCACCTGTTCTGTCAGGTTGTTGTATCCTTCACTGAAGAAACTTAGCCACAACCAATATGGCCGCCATTTCAACTCGTAAAGGGATTTGTCACTCAACTTGATTGTTAAATTTGCTCAGCTATGCATCAGTATGGGAGACGGGGATGTTGAAGCTTGTTGACAATCCCTATGGGATGGGTAATGGCGGCCATATTGCTTAGTCCTTTTTATTTTTATGAGTACTATTTAGGAGGCAGGTAACAATGTAATTGGTTACTAGGGAATTGCTAGTCCGGATTCCAAGGTAGTTTTATATATCTTATAATAGAGAAGTTTTTAGGCAGGAAGTTACAAACCATGTCAGCCATTATAGAGGCTAGAAGTTGCTGCATCTGGTCACTTAGTCACCCATGGCATAGAGATGTCCACAAACATTCCTCTGCTCGGTTCACCTCTCTCTGTCGGTCATGTGTATACACTTACATCGGCCAATCCTTATGAATTTTTACCTTACGCCCCACCTTTTTAAATAGGACACCCCCCCCCCAACATACAGCATTAAAATCACAAGTAGTACAAATTACCCCTTGGTACACCCCAAAATGAATACAGACCACACATCAGGCATCCATTATATATACCTCATCTGTAGAGACCTCAGGCAAGACCCCTGATATACAGACCCCAGACCGTCCCATATATTCAGATCTCAGACAAGAGGCGTAACATGAAGTCCTTGTGCCCCGATGTAAAATCTGTACCAGGCCCCCCAACTATAATGTTTTATTTATAGTATTGGTCTCCTCATATTGCAAGAGACTCCTAGGCTCCCAAGACCAGGTTCAATCACACCCTCTGTACCCCTTCAAGTTACGCCCCTGCCCCAGACTCCAGACCCTTCCATATATTCAGACCGCAGACCCTCCCATATATGCAGATCACAGTCCCTTTCAATATATTCAGACCCCAGACCCTTCCATATATTTAGACCTCTGGCTCCTCCATATATTCAGACCCTTCCATATAGTCAGATCCCAGACACTTCCATATATTCAGACCCCAGACCCTTCCATATATTTAGACCCCAGGCCCTCCCATTTATGCAGACCACAGTCCATTCCATATATTCAGACCCCAGATCTTTTTTACCAATACCTGTTCAGACCCCATCACAGATCCTGTTGAGACCCCAGACTCAGACACCAAAGAATAATTTATCATCACCATAGATCAAAACGTGTTACCCACCCATGGCCACAAGAGTATATTCCCACTCCCACCATGACTAGAATATATATCCTAGTGCACCCCACCCACAGAGGTGCTTCTTGATACCAGGGCTGATCCTTTACATGCAGCAGAGGGATAGTTTCTGTAGTGTCCCCTTCTCAGAGATTTTGGGATCACCTGGGAGATTTGACAACAGGAGTATGGTAGGCTGAGGCTCTGGGAGAGTTGGCAAGTATGCCCTTTAGTCTCACCTCCAGCGCCTACTTGGAGAAGTACATAACATCCACATGACAGCCCACAAACACCCGCAAAATCACCATGTGGAGTCCTCCTTTAGAGTTTGCAGTCATTTTAGTGGAAATCACAAGGAGGGGGGCCTTGACCTCATGATCACAACAATGGTGGTCCGGATGAGCGCTGGTCCATTTTCAGTGGGGGATTGAATGGTTTAGTATCCACAATAAATACCCATGTGTAAGAAGATGAGCGCAGCTAATGGGCCGCCAGCCCTCTACATATCCCCATTGTTCGCTGAGCTGCTTTCACACACAGCTTGGCTTCTGCCGAAGAAAATAGGAATATTTTATTAAAATGCTAATGAAAGATTTAGCTTTTAAGTGGAAATAAGAAGCGGCGTTTCTCCCGGCTTTTCCCTGTGCTTGGACTGATGTTTTTGTATTTTGATGCGTCCGTCTTTTGATGGGGCCTCCTCTCGGAAGGAATCCAGGCACAGAATCTAAATGAGCGCATTGTTTGAGGAGGTGCCCGCGCCTTTCCTCAGAAGATAAACTTCTCTCTCGTGTGCCATGGAAATTCATTCCAGACCTGCAGACCGGTCCTGAGCAATGTGGCTGCATGACGGTGCCGGATTGTCTTTTATCTGTAGGGTTTTGGATTCGGATGTGTGTAACCCTTGAAGCTCTACAGAGTCCATGGCAAGGCTGGAGGAATATTGATGTAGCTGACAGGAGTATGTGACAGACCAAAACTGCCGGGATGACCATGCTATCAACATTGCATAAGTATAGAGAGGGCTAGATAATTTAGAGGTTAATGGTAAAGTCCCTGGTGGTCTAGGGCATTGAAGGGGTTCATCCTAAAGTCCCTGGTAGTCTAGGACATTGATAGGGTTCATGCTAAAGTAAGTGGTGGTCTAGGACATTGAAGGGGTTCACCCTAAAGTCATTGGTGGTTTAAGGAAGAGTGAAGAAATCAGGCGATACCTTTTAGAGGCTGAGTATATTGGTGGTTTAAGGCATTGAAGGGGTTCATCCTAAAGTCAGTGGTGGTCTAGGATATTGAAAGGGTTCACCCTAAAGTCCTTGGTGGTTTAAAGGCATTGTATGGGTTCATCCTAAAGTCCCTTGTAGTCTGGGGCATCACATGGATTTATCCTAAAGTCCTTGGTAGTCTGAGGCAATGAAAAGGTTCATCCTAAAGTCAGTGGTGGTCTAAGACATTGAAGGGGTTCAACCTAAAGTCCTTGGTATTCTAGGGTATTGAAAGGGTTCATTCTAATGTCCCTGGTGGCCAGAAACATTGAAGTGGTCCATCCTAAAGTCCCTGGTGGACCAGGCCATTGAAGGTTTACTCAATCTACTTCAAGTTCCTCCTGGGGATTCAGTCTATTTACCAAAGGGGGCTTTGGGCAATTGCCCAGTTTTCCAGCCCCTAAAACTTTCTTAACAACAACCTTTTCCCCCAGGAAACAGGATGTGTCAGGATAAGGGTCCAGCCACTCTGAGCCATCACAAGACTGAGAATTTGCAGCTTCCTCTAAGTTCTCCATGTGGGTGGAGTGGTGGTGGGCATGTGTGGCCATTTCTCCATTCACTTCTTTGGGTAATCCGCTGCTCACCGTTCTGACAGTCCCATGAAGAGAATGGAGCAGTGGACACGTAAGCACACTGTCGCTTCATTCACACCGAGCATTTGGGAAAATTATGGTCGTCTGTTTGGACCCCCAGAGATGACATGGATAGGGAATAAGTGTTTAAATTAGGCCAACCTAACCTAGCCGCCACTAGGTGGCACTTACTATTTGCCTAAGTTCAATGTATTATTAGTATGCAGTAGGGTCTTCAGCTCCCCCTAGTGGTGGCTGGAGTCATCGAGAATTATATTTGACAGCACAGTGTAGGGAATTTGTAGCCCTATATCAGATAAACTAAGCGACAAACTCTTTAATGATATATTTAACAATAAAAGAGCAGAATTTTTTTTGATCCCGTTGCTCACTTTTTCAGTTTATTATAGAAAATAAAAAGAAATTAGGAACACAAATCTAGGTAGGAGAGAAAGCAATCGCTAAGTGCTGTCTCTTACTCCAGCAGGCAAAACAGAGTCTATATGGTTCTTATTAGATCGCCATGGCCGCTGAGCTGGAGGGATTGATTTAGACGTGGGCTGATATTGATTCCTGAAGCAGGAGTGGGAGTTCGCAGACTATCTCATCTTGAAACACGTAACTCATATGGTTGCGTGTTGTATGTTAACTGCTGGTAAACATGGCATTTTAATCTGCCGCTTTATATCACCAAATGCCGTTTTTGCCCATCTGTCATTGTGTGATGTGTTTTGCACCGCCACGAGCTGTGAATGTGGGGAGACAACAGGATTATTTACAGGTGAACTCATCACACCCGCTGCGGCAGAGCTGTATCCAGGGCAGATATATACATGTATAATCAGTAATGTGAAGATACAGGACTACGATACCGCAGACATACATTGTACAGCTATACTGCACACCTTTATAATACAGCTATACTGCACACATAAATAGTATCACTATACCACACATGCAAATATTGCAGCTATACTGCACACATAAATAGTACCACTATACCACACATGCATGTAGTGCAGCTATACTACACACATAAATAGTACCACTATACCACACATTCAGATAGTGCAGCTATACTGCACACATAAGTAGTACCACTATACCACACATGCATGTAGTGCAGCTATACTGCACACATAAGTAGTACTGCTATATCACATAAATATAAAGTACAAATTTTCTGCACAAGTGCATACTTGTAGTACTGTTATGCCATACACATATATAGTGCAGCTATTCTGCAGACATAAATAGTACTGCTATACTACGCTCATGTATAATTAGGCTACTGGCTGTGAAGCTACTGCACACATACATAGTACCGCTATATCATGTATTTATATAATGCAGCTATACTGCACACATACATAGTGCTGCTATATCATACACATACATGATGCAGTTATGCTGTACACATACATAGTACTGCTATACCATGTGGCATCAGCCACTTATGGCCAGGGCCAAGGGGATTTATATCATAGATGGAGACCCATCCAGCATCAGCCACTTATGGCCGGGGCCAGGGGGATTTGTATCATAGATGGAGACCCATCCAGCACCAGACACTTATGGCCGGGACCAGGGGGATTTGTATCATAGATGGAGACCCATCCAGCACCAGACACTTATGGCCGGGACCAGGGGGATTTGTATCATAGATGGAGACCCATCCAGCACCAGCCACTTATAGCCGGGGCCAGGGGGATTTGTATCATAGATGGAGACCCATCCAGCACCAGACACTTATAACCAGGACCAGGGGGATTTGTATAATAGATGGAGACCCATCCAGCACCAGACACTTATAGCCGGGGCCAGGGGGATTTGTATCATAAATGGAGACCCATCCAGCGTCAGCCACTTATAGCCGGGGCCAGGGGGATTTGTATCATAGATGGAGACCCATCCAGCACCAGACACTTATGACCAGGACCAGGGGGATTTGTATAATAGATGGAGACCCATCCAGCACCAGACACTTATAGCCGGGGCCAGGGGGATTTGTATCATAAATGGAGACCCATCCAGCGTCAGCCACTTATGGCCAGGGCCAGGGGTCCTCCGTGTTTTGCTGTTTGACAGCGACAATCCACAACATCCATATGACACGTCAGTCTTGTAGTTGCAGGAAAATCTCCTTAGTAGCCAAATTAAAAGAGAAAACAGATTGCGTTCATCCACGTCTACAATGCCAGGGGGCGCCGGTGTCGTGCACAAATGTGGATTAATGTCTCTTGTTTACAACCATCGGCTAGACGTGAGTCACCATGATAGGAGCAGACTGGAGCGGGGATACGCCGATGGAGGGAAGGACATGGGATGGGCTTCGGTTGAGTACCAAACACCCCCCCCAAAAAATGAACAGATGTTGGAAGAACGTCATGAGGGGTGGAGGGGAGGGGAGTGAAAACTTTTGTAAAGATGATGACATGTAGGAATGAAGACTTAGGTGGCAATCAGCTGGAATAGAGAACATCTGCGGACATCTCACTTTACCGGCTTGAGGGAATCTAAAAAATCCCTAATTAATCAGTTCTTCTCTAGTCTCATGCAGATACGGCTGAGCCCCACTCCCCCCAAGGGCCCCCCATTCATTTCATATACAAATCCACGCTGAATGTCGACAATCACAATAGGCCTCAGACTGCAATCTACAGACGCTCTGTGTTCTTCTTGTCATCCAGATGGATTCAGCTTTGCACATGGATCGCAATATTTTGTGCTATAACTTAGGCAGATTAACTCCTGCAGGGTGGGCGTGAACTACGTGTATAAGTATGCACTGGCCCAACCATAGAGGTCGCATCTGCGAGCGGGCCCAGAAGCCAGGGGGGCCCACAGGTCACTCTCACCACACTGGGGCTGGTTAAACCTCTTTGATCTGCTTTCTGATTC
The DNA here is from genome assembly GCA_947044405.1 of Leptodactylus fallax. Lineage (NCBI taxonomy): Eukaryota > Metazoa > Chordata > Amphibia > Anura > Leptodactylidae > Leptodactylus > Leptodactylus fallax. Next base: position 537,794 of record CAMRHE010000106.1, read on the forward strand.
CCTTTGATGCCTGGCAGTCTGTGCATTGTAATTGTATCCCTCCTGCCCTCTGGTGCACTGGAGGAAGAAGATTTATGATACACAGCCTTTCAGTGTTAGAAAGGAAGAAATTAACCTTTTCATGGTTATAGTCAAGGAGGGATTCTATGGGTGAGGCTGTGGCACAAATGGTGGCATGATTACAATGCGGGACCATTGGTAGCAAGCTCTCTATTTGGGTCAGATGTTATAAGGGTATGGGGGTCTTCTGGTTTGTACTTTTTGCATTTTATAATCTAAAAATACTCACCTATCTCCAATGCTTTGTTGCTCCCTTTCTCTTCCATGCTGATACATGACCATAGAGACCGATGTCAACCATCCCGCTCCAGTCACTGCTGAGGGCACTGATGGGTCCCGGCGGTCACATGATCATCTCCATTTCTAGAGCGGCAAGTATTGACATGGAAGATAAAGACAACTGGGACCGAACAATAGAGAACCAGGAATAGGCGAGTGTGTCTTTTATTTGCTCTAAATCCTGGACAACCCCTTTAAGGAAAACACTAGTATTCTTCCACGACTGCTGGCCTACACTAAAAATATATCGGAATAGCTCTAAAAATCAAACATGGCCCATTTCATTGTGCCAGAATGTAATTGCAAAATCCGATTAGCTTAATAAAAGCAATATTATGCACACAATAAACCAGAGCAATCGGAATACGTTCCAAATCCCGTGAAGCTTTTCATGGCATCTGAATCTCGAATTGGCCCCATCTTCCTCCGATGATAGACCGATCCTCAGCCACCCGGACGTAATGCACAGTAGTCAGGTTCCTAAACATGTCATTACAAGTCAATCATGGCTCCTTCAATCATTCGTCTCCCCGCCGCACATCCAGCTTCATTTCTGGACTTCTTCATTAGCGATGGGTGGCTCACTGTAGTCGCAGTCATTAGAACAAGTGCTTGCTCTGTTGAACACTCGGGCAAATCTAATCCTGTTAAATGAGAAGCTTGTTTTCTGTCTCGGTTTCGGGAGACAAATAACCGGTAGGGTCATCTCAGCCACGAGTCTCATTATTATTTTAACCCTTGTCTGGCAGTCAGTCTGGGCGAAGGTAATTACCGGCAAAACCGTCTATTAATTAGACTGCTGAGCTAACTGTGTATCGTTACCTGGTAATTATTCTTCACTCGGAAGAGACAGCCGCGGCCCCTCGTGCCTCCCCCCGTAGATAAGACCGCCAATCCACATAAACACATAGTTTACATTCATATATGGTGATGTATGGAAATTAATATTGTTCCTCAAAGAAGAATTTTTAGAGACGGGAACAGGCTTCACCGTGTCAGAGAATGCTTTGGATCTAACACCCACACACCTAGAGTTTTTTTTTAATGGGTTTGCTCTTTACGCCATCCCTCAAAAGAGGTGATTTCGGTTACTGTTTCATTTAAGATCACAAGCATAAGCGAGGTCGCCGTAGAAGTCAAGGTCTATGACAAAGACGAACAATAAAGTAAAAAGGGAAAAGAGTTTCTGGTTGAAGGATGTCTATGGCTGCGGGCAGATTTCAGTCGATATAACCCTCGGAAGGAAGCAAGATAAGTTATTTATGAGGCCAGGAGATAGACGATGTTTACGTGGCCGCATGGGTCTCCAAGACGTAAATATTCCTTTTCTTAATCCGATGCACATGACATATTTCACAACTAAGTGTTGGGGTTCTCTATTATATATTATATCGTAATACTTACTGGTTTTCGAAAAAGTCGAGAATAAGGTCATCGGAGCTCTTGAAGATCAAGACTAGAGTTTACTGACCTTTCATCCAGTAGGTCGCCTAATAACTTTGGCTCTTTGGTAATGAATGGTCCTGAGCCTTACTGACAAGCCCACCTGATGGACTCATCAGACAATCACCAGTCTTCTTCTTGACTCACCGGTGGTCACCTGTGCTTTCTTGTAATGTCAGTGCCATCCTCTTCCTTATTGTTCTTATGGTTTTACTTGTCAACTTCAGGTTTTTGGCTTTAGCCTTTGGCTACCAGTGGTCATAGCCTCTGTCAGGGAAGGTTTCTTTCTCGACAACCTCACAAATCAACAAAGCGAGGATGGATGGAGCAGCCCAACAAATTTATACCCAATATGAGGATACATAAGGTAGCACCCAGGAACAAAACACCGTCCACATCCACAGCACGGTCTGTATCCAAAAGCAGCCCCCTAGGAGGTTACACAAGGGTGGAGGCTGGAACAATTAGTTCCCAGACATGAACAGGCACAAATCCTTCTCCAGGCTCCCTCAGGACAGGGGATCTTGTGTCTGCCTACCTTCAGGTAGAGCTACTTCTCACTGGCTCCCTTTGAGTGCTGGACTCAACTCAGCCACCCAACAGGTGATAACTCCAGTATCTTAGAAGACTCCCTAATTCTCTCCACTATCCCTTCTTATACCCCTAAGTGGGGTGATTAAACAAGCAGGTTCCAGTCTCCCTGGGACCAGAGAAGGAACTGTAGGGGACATCTCCAGCAGACCTGGCACAAAAGGTGGATCTCCACAAGTGGTCCTTACCAAGTGAGCAGACACCATTCAGCTATGGTCAAACAATACTGATTCGATTCTCTCACCACTTTGTGCTCAGTTCCTGGTGTGGTAGACAGGACATGGGACAATACACATCAGTACAGACAACACAAGAGATATAAAAACAAATATAACATAACAAACCAATGCATCTTCCAAATACATTTGTTGGCTACAGCTTTAGTTTTGACCCAACTACTATGTCATCTCTTACTCAGATCTTCTGGTTTCACTTCTGTTTGGTGACTACTCCGAACACACCGTACCTTTGTTGCCAGGTTTACACTTCATCCTTGTTTACTCATCCCTTCCTGGACTGGATGGGGCTGAATTCTCTAATTCTGGGTCAAATCTGTTTAAAATTGATATATTACAGCACTGTAGTCATGGGCTAAAATCTAATGTAGAGCCAAACAACCCATTTTAAACTATATTCTTATAAATTGTCATGTAGTACTAATGATACACATCAAAACAATTTTCCTTGCAGTACTACGTTTCACCATATGGTGTGCTGTTCAGAAACAATATGTTTATCTAAACTTTGTAACACAAATCGCTTACTCACTTTTGAGTAGTAGTATTTATCTATAGCACCACCTAATGGTGGGAAGAATCGATGTACTATTTTAGATTACCAATACCTGGCGAAGATAGAGGGGCACATTGGCAGTTTACAGTGTGCCCCCTACTGTCTGTATACGCTCCTGATTAAATAAGACTCTGATCAAGAATTTTATATTACATCTGCTAACCTTAGTGTACGGTGAGAGGTTTCCTTTATTTTCTCCCCCTGCAGCCAATGTAAAAAAATTCTTTAGTTTCTAGTCATGCATCATTTCGTAGAGAATTTTTCTGAAAAAGCAAAAAAAAAAAAAAAATTTCAGCTGTACATTTCTCCAGGCGGGCAACCAAATATATATATTTCCTGGTATTTATGCCTTACTGCCTGAATCTATTGCATTGTCAATAAAAGCCGTTTTGCTAAAACCAACAGCAGTTACATTCCGTGAAAACACAAGATTACAGAGCGGCCCGTGCCCCCACCCCCCAACCCTCCTAAATCTCCAAGCACATTTCAATTTATACCATTCTCCATCCTTCATCCAAATGACTTTCTTGTCACATTGAAGACAGGTAGAAAGTTACTTTGCAGAATCCTGGGCGATTATTAAATGCGGGAATCAAATGGGGACGAGAAAAGCTGAGAAAAATGTAAAAAAAAAAATCAAAAATAAACAAAAAGTTTACGTAAAAGCAAAAGGTTATCGGAACTTTGAAATTAAAGCGTTATCTCCCGCTGCGAAAAGACGTCTTTAATTAAAAGCATGGCTAAGCAGAGCAGAGGATGTCGGAGGGTTTAATTGCTGTAGTGTAGCCCCGTCTTGTAGATATTTTGTGGATATTGACTCATTTTTCTTCTGTAAATTAGACGGTTGAAGTTTTACTACCGAGACTCAGAGCAATAAAGTGCATGACGTAATAATATTATTCCCAGATAAAGGCAATTTGTGGGGTTGGATGCTAAGATCAGCAGTGAATGTACTGTACGGTAAAATTCTCTTTGGGACCCATGTCTTCCTGAATTAGCAGAATTTTCCAAAAACAGAGTGTATAATGTCCTACCAAGAAGCAGAAACTGCATGTTACGAGCTCGGGTACATGTCATGACATATTAGGATTTGGGTGATGTTCAAGAGAACAGTCAATTCACAGACAGGAACAAAAAGTTTAGATGCCAAAGGGGTTATTCAGGATTAGAAAAACATGGCTGCTTTCTTCCAAAAACAGCACCACCCCAGCCTACAGGTTGTGTGTGCCATTGTAGCTTACCCCCCAGAGGCGTAACAAGAAGCTCTTGAGCCCCAGTGCAGAATTTGTAATGGGGCCCCTACCTACCTTGTGACTTGCCCCCCTCAGAATCCTGGGCCCAGTAGCGACTGCCACTGCTGCACCCCCCTATAGCTACGCCCCTGTTCACCCCTATTCACGATAGTGAAGCTGAGCTGCAATACCATGCACAGTGTAGTGTTATTTTTGGAAGAAAGCAACCACATTTTCCTAATCCTGTCTAAGTCTACATGCCAGGTCCGTGATAACACGGCACAGACAACACATGCATGGTGTGTCACCC